>PVJL010000285.1:405310-477307 GCA_004026885.1 Lyroderma lyra
TCTCTCTCTCTCTCTCTCTCTCTCTGTCAGTTTCATTCTGTCCTGCACATGTCTTTTTCTCTAGAGATGAAGGACATGGTTGCCATGGCTTCGGGTTTTATACTCCTACAGCTTGAGTACCTAGCAGGAAAAGGTTCCTCATTCACAGATTTAGTGTCTTGACTCTTAGGGAAGAATTCTAATTGGGCCAACTTGGATTATGGCCTGGAAAATAAAGTATTATTGGCTTATCTTGGGCTAGATCTATCTCCCTTGACCAAACATTGTGGGTAAGGTAGTATGGTCATATTGGAAGATGACAGCAAACCTTTCCTTTTTACGATGGAATATAGTGGAAAGCAGAGAAATTATTACCAAAGGACAGGAGTTGTGTTACTAGAAGAAAGGAGGAATATTGGACCCCAAGATAATTAATATTCACAAGGCAAATTTGTAATCATCTAATTTCAAGGTTAAGTCATGAGCTTTAGAGTCAGACAGAGGTGAGTTTAAACATCAGCTCTGATACTTGCTGTTTTCTTGGACATGTCACTTACAGCTTCTGAGGCTCTGTTTCCTTATACAAGTATATAAAATGGGAAGGGAATACCCAACTCATAGGTTTGGGGGAATTATATGAAATAATTGTCACAAAACACTTAGAAGACTGCCTATAGAATGTGATAAAATACTTAATAAACTCTAACGATTACCATGATGTTTTGTGGTTTTTGTTTCTGATTGCTCTAATGATATCACCACCCAACCAGGTCTGGCTTCTGGATCCAATATGAGAAGTGTATTGCTGGGCTTATATTCCTACTGGGATTTCCTCAGATCTCTCGGGAGATATCAAACAAGACACATTTATTTTCTCCTCAAATTTCTTCACTCCCAAATAAGTTATGAGAATAAGTAAAACAATACTTTTTGTTACTGAATTTATATAACAAAATTAAAAATGATATATTTGTCCATCAATTAGTTATTAAGTATCAAATATGCATGGAGCTTTGTGTAATTTGTTGTAGAAAATGTCCCCCCAAAAAAAGAAAAGAAGGTATAGTCCTTTCTCATAGATTTCTGTTAGGGTGATGACCTAATTAGGAGACGACTTAAGTTTGTAATCAAAAGTTGATTTAGTACATGCAGTAGGAGTAAAGAGAAGAAAAGATAGAAACGCTTGGTTTCCTGGACAGGATTTAAGCTTGATCTTGAAGAAACAATGACATTTATCAAGACAAAAGTAGGCATTCCTGATTTTGTAGGGCCAGGAGAAAATGAGTAGAGCAGAATGAATGAAGCAAGTATTGTTGTGTTGTGAGGGAAGAGTTGTTCTCAAGGTTCTTCCCTCCCACCTTACCATACATATACACAGATTTTACTCCCAAGGCTATGACAAGTGGGTAAGGAAGATCAGCAGTGATACGAGTAACAACATGAAGCAAAAGCAGATTTAAGAAGTGTTAAGACACATGTATGGTATGTGGAAGGTAGAGACAGATGGATAAATAGTTTAGGCCCGGCCTAGGGTTTAGGGAAATGTACACAGTGAAATATTAAAGATTAATAAGAGATGAGGTCCAAAATGTGTCTATACTTTTAGTAACTAAGACACAAGGGAAGTTAAGGTCATTGGTACTGAGAAAGTGAAGGAACTGTGACATAGGTATGTTCGATCATGGAAAAAATGCTGGAATCACAAGTAATGAAGACAAATGGTGAGACAAAGTGGAGGTCTATGATACAATTGCTGAAGTCGTAAAGCAAAGTTTGACCTGAAGTTGGCCTTGTGTTAGTAAAAACAAATAAACAAATAAATGAAAATTTAGGGAAAGCAGGAACGATGAACCCTCTAAGATATTTTTGGCGGTGGCCCAAATGAATGACACAGAAGTTGAAATGGGGAAATAAGAAAATATCAACCCCTTCTCTTCTCCTAGTGAGTTGATGATGAAAGATAGGGCATGGGAAAGGGAGATGGCCTCCAGTAGAGTAGATATAGAAGTAAGAGAAAATATATAATTAAAGGAAAACCAGGACTGAATTTAGGCAGGTTAATGTTAAAGTTTGACAATAGGAGTTTTTGTACACAAATGAATAGGAGATCCAGACAGAACCCTTGAAAACTATTAGTGGAGAAATTGAAGTAGAGGAGAAATGAAGGTGGAGGTAGGGCCTGATAAGGATGGGTCTTTAAGAATATCTTAGTTGCTCTTGAAAGAGCAGCTCAAGCAGTACCTCTTCTGGGAAGACCTCTTTGCCTCCATGCTACTCCAGGTGTACTTCCTCAGTGCCATCTGAGCTCTGAACATTTATAAATCTCTACTATAATTCCTGGTTTGCTCATCTGCCTCCTCCTTTGTAGGATAAGCATCTTGAAAGATTTATGCCTCTTTCATCTTTGTGTACCCAAACCTGACACAGTGCCTGGGCATAGACAATTCTTAATAAGTCTTTGTTGGGTAAAAAAAAAAGAATGAATATGAGAGTATGGTGGTCATATACACCATTACCAGATAACTTCTTTTTTTTTTAATTCATTTTTATTGTTAGACTTTTTGGGGTGACATCTGTTAGCAAGGACTACATAGGTTTCAGGCATACAATTCTACAGTGCATTGTCAAGTTGTTGTATAATAAGTTCACCACCTAATGTGACTTCTCTTTCCATCACCTTATATTTAGCTTCCCCCCCTCCTCTCCCACCCCCTCCTCTTTCTCCCCTCCCTAACCCACTCGTTCCCAAATAAACATTGAACTTATTGATTGTATCGTGGGTTGTTTGTTTGTTCATTTCTTTTCTCTTTGTTGCTTTCAGTTTTATATTCTGCATATGATTGAAGGCATACAGTTCCTTGTTTTTTTCTGTCTGGCTTATTTCACTTAGCATGATGATCTCCAGGTCCATCCATGTTGTTGCAAATGGCAATATTTCATCTTTTCTTACAGCTGAGTAATATTCCATTGTGTATATGTACCACAGCTTCTTCATCCAGTCATCTGTCACAGGGCACTTTGGTTGTTTCCATGTTTTGGCCACTGTGAACAGCACTGCAATGAACATTGGGGTACATAAGTCTTTGCGGACAAAGGTTTTCAAGTCTTTTGGGTAGATCCCCAGAAGGGGGATTGCTGGGTCAAGTGGTAACTCCATTCCCAATTTTCTGAGGAACCTCCACACTGTCTTCCACAGTGGTTGTACCAGTTTGCACTCCCACCAGCAGTGTACCAGAGTTCCTTTCTCTCCACATCCTCTCTAGCACTTCTTATTCCTTGTCTTGTTGATAACAGCCATTCTAACAGGTGTGAGGTGGTATCTCATTGTGGTTTTGATTTGCATTTCCCTGATAGCTAATGAGGATGAGCATTTTTTCATATGTCTGCTGGCCATTTGTATTTCTTCGTGGGAGAAGTGTCTGTTTAGTTCTTCTGCCCACTTTTTAATTGGGTTGTTTGTTTTTTTGTTGTTAAGTCTTCTTAGTTCTTTATATATTTTAGATATTAGACCCTTATCTGATGCGTTATTTGCAAATATTTTCTCCCATCACTTGGCTGTCTCTTTGCCTTGTTGATGGTTTCTTTTGCTGTGCAGAAGCTTTTTAGTTTGATATAGTCCCATTCATTTATTTGTGCTTTTACTTCCCTTGACTTTGAGGTCAGGTTCATGAAGTCTTCCTTGAGTTCTAGGTCTATAAGTTTAGTACCAATGTTTTTTTCTATACAGTTTATTGTTGCAGGTCTGATATGAAGGTCTTTAATCCATTTCGAGTTAATTTTTGTATATGGAGAGAGTTCTCAGCTCAGGTTCATTCTTTTGCATATGTTTTTCCAGTTTTCCCAGCACCACCTACTAAAGAGGATGTCTTTTCCCCATTGTATGTTTTTTGCTCCTTTATCGAAAACTATTTGTCCATAAATTTGTGGGTTTATTTCTGGGTTTTCAGTTCTATTCCATTGGTCTATATTTCTGTTCTTCTGCCAGAACCAGGCTGTTTTGACTATTGATGCTTTGTAATATAAATTGAAGTCAGGGAATGTAATTCCACCAGACTTATTCTTTTTATGTAGTATTGCTTTGGCAATTCAAGGTCTTTTATGGATCCATATAAATCTAATAATTCTTTTATCTATTTCACAAAAGTATGATTGTAGGATTTTGATGGGTATTGCTTTAAAGCTGTAGATTGCTTTGGGCAGAATGGCCATTTTAACAATGTTAAGTTTTCCTATCCATGAACAGGGGATATTTTTCCACCTCTTAAAATCTGTTTCAATTTCTTTTGAAAGTGTCTTAAGTTTTCCGTGTATAAGTCTGTCACATTCTTTGTTAAGTTAATTCCCAGGTATTGCATTCTTTTTGTTGTGATAGCAAAGGGGATTGACTCCCTCATTTCTTTTGCTTTGGATTCATTGTTTTTATATAGGAACGCTGTTGATTTTTTTACATTGATTTTGTATCCTGCTACTCTACTATATTTGTTTATTGTTTCTAATAGTTTCCTGGTGGAATCTTTGGAATTTTTTATATAAAGGATCATGTCATCTGTAAATAGTGACAATTTGACCTCTTCTTTCCCAATTTGGATACTTTGATTCCTTTCTCTTGCCTGATTGCTGTGGCTAGAACTTCCAGTACTATATTAAATAGCAGTGGTGACAGGGGGCATCCCTGACTTGTTCCTGATTTTAGGGGAATAGGCTTCAACTTTTCCCCATTCAGTATGATGTTAGCCGAGGGCTTGTCATATATGGCCTTTATTATGTTGAGATACTTTCCTTCTGTACCTATTTTATTTAGTGTTTTGATCATAAATGGATGCTGTATCTTGTTGAAAGCTTTTTCTGCATCAATTGAAATGACCATATGGTCTTTATCTTTGATTTTGTTTATGTGGTGTATCACATTGATTGATTTTCATATGTTGAACCATCCTTGTGCTCCTGGGATGAATCCCACTTGATCTTGATGTAGGATCTTTTTGATGCATTGTTGTATTCTGTTCCCTAATATTTTGTTTAGAATTTTTCAATGTGTGTTCATCAGAGATATTGGTCTATAGTTTTCTTTCTTTGTGTTGTCTTTGCCAGGCTTTGGTATTAGAGTAATGTTGGCCTCATAGAACGCGTTAGGAAGTACTGCTTCCTCTTCAATTTTTTGGAAGAGTCTGAGGAGGATAGGTGTTAATTCTTTGAATGCTTGGTAGAACTCATTGGTGAAACCATCTGGTCCAGGGCTTTAGGGAGATTATGGATAGTAGTTTTAATCTTTTCACTATCAATTGGTCTATTTAGATTATCCAGTTCTTCTTGGTTCAATCTAGGTAGGCTATAAGTTTCTGGAAACTTGTCCATTTCTTCTAGGTTGTTAAATTTAGTGGCATAAAGTTCTTCATAATATTTTCTTATAATCCTTTGTATTTCTGTGGTATCAGTGGTTATTTCTCCCCTTTCATTTCTAATTTTGGATATTTGTGTCCTTTCCTTTCATCCTTTGATTAGTCTCGCCAGGGGTTTGTCAATTTTGTTGACTTTCTCAAAGAACCAGCTCTTCGTAATATTAGTTTTTTCTATCATCCTTCTGTTGTCTAATTGGTTTAGCTCTGCTTTAATTTTTATTATTTCTTTCCTTCTGCTGACTTTGGGTTTTGTCTGCTCTTCTTTTTCTAGTTCTTTAAGATGGGATGTTAAGATGTTTACTTGTGATTTTTCTTGTTTCTTAAGATACGCCTGTAGTGATATAAATTTCCCTCTTACTACTGCTTTCGCTGTGTCCCAATAATTCTGATACGTTGTATTTTCATTGTCATAAGTATCTATATATTTTTTAATCTCATCTTTTATTTGTTCTTTTATCTAGTCCTTTTTTTAATGAGCTGCTGTTTAATCTCCATGTATATGGGTTTCTCTCTGCTTTCCTTTTACAGTTGATATCCAATTTCAAAGCCTTGTGATCTGAAAATACACTTGGTATGATTTCGATCTTCTTGAATTTGCTGAGGCTACTTTTGTGTCTCAGCATATGGTCTAGCCTTGAGAATGTTCCATGTGCACTAGAAAAGAAGGAATAGTCTCTTTTTGCTGGAGGAAGTGTCCTGTAAATGTCAATGATGTCCAATTGCTGTAATGTGTCATTTAGAGCTGATGTTTCCTTATTTATTTTCTGTTTGGATGATCTGTCCATGGCTGTTAGCAGGATGTTTAAGTCTCCCAAAATGATTGTGTGTTCATCAGTTTCTCCTTTCAAATCTGTTAGTGGTTTCTTTGTATATTTTGGTGCATCCTGGTTGGGAGCATATATATTAATTTGTGTCAAGTCCTCTTGTTGTATTGTGCCTTTTAACATTATGTAATGTCCATCTTTGTCTTTTACTATCTTTTTTTAACCTGAAGTTTATTTCATTGGATATCAGTATGGCAACTCCTGCTTTTCTCTGGTTACCATTTGCTTGAAGTATTGTTTCCTATCCTTTAACTCTGAGTTTGTGTTTGTACTTATGGCTGAGGTGTGTTTCTAGGAGACAGCATATGGATGGGTTCTGTTTTTTAATCCAGTCTGCTACTCTGTGTCTTTTTATTGGTGAGTTCAGTCCATTAACATTTAGAGTGATGATCGATATGTGAGGATTTCTTGTGGCCATTACTTATTTCTTTGTTTGTTTTTGTTTTATTTTTGTTTCTTTCTTGTTGCCTAACTTTATTCCATTTTTCCTGATGTTTTGTTTCAGGTCGAAGAGCCTCCTTCAGTATTTCTTGGAGTGTTGGCCTTGTGCTGGCAAATTCCGTCAGCTTCTGTGTGTCTGAGAAGGTCTTTATTCCACCTTCATATCTGAAAGATAATTTTGCTGGATAATTTATTCTTGGCTGTAAGTTCCTCTCTTTTAAATTTTTGAATATTGGGTTCCGCTCCCTCCTGGCTTGCAGAGTTTCTGCTGAGAAATCTGATGCCAGCCTGATGGGTTTTCCTCTAAAGGTTATAATTCTTTTTTCCCTGGCTGCCTTGAGAATTGTCTCTTTGTCTTTAGTTTTGGACATCTTTAGTACCATGTGTCTTGGAGAAGATCTGTTAGGGTCCAGGTATCTAGGGGACCTGTTTTCTTCTTGAACTTGAGGTTCCAGATCTTTCCATAGGTTTGGAAAGTTATCATCTACTATTTGTTTGAGTATGTTCTCTGTAGAGTGCTCTACCCCTTCTTCTATTCCTATTATCCTGATGTTGTTTTGTCTCATGGAGTCAGATAGTTCTTTCAATCCTTTTGGTTCTATAATCCCTCTCTTCCTCTTTCTTAGCTGTTTCCATGTTCTGATCTTCGATATCACTAATTCTTTCCTCCATCTGGTTGCCCCTGTTTCCTATGACAGTTATTTCATTTCTCACTTCTTTTATTGTATTATTTATCTCTCGCATTTCCATGTCAATCTTCCTTATGTTTTGAATTTCTTTGTTAAATTATTCCTTTTGTTCATGAAGTTCCTTTTTTACATCATTAATGTCCTTTTTTATGTTGTTTATGTCAGCCATGGTGCTCTGTCAGTATGTTTTCATTTCTCTCACAGCCTTGAGAATGGCTACTTTAAATTCTCTGTCACTTAATTCGGAAACTTCTAGGTCTAAGAAGCTGTTCTGTTCTTTCTGAGGAGTTTTAGCTTTTAAGGAATTCATCCTGTCTGCTGGGTTCTTCCTATTTGACATGAGGGCGTTATGTTCAGTGCCCAGATTATTGCTTTTGTGGTGTCTTGCTGTAGGGCAGACACGAGGTGGTACTGGGGGAGCAAGTTTTGGGAGAGAGAGGGGTTGTTTATTTCTTATTTCTGGTCTCCTGCTACGTTTGGAGGTGGTACACATCTATCATGGTCCCTCCGCTTCCTGTAGTTAGTTAGTTGGTTGGGGAGGTTGTAAGAAAGGGGAGAGACCAACAAAAGGCACACTGGGGCAGCTCCACCTTGTGCCCTATGCTGGGGAAGCTGGGTGATGTAGGCCAGGGCTGCTCCTGCTGGCTGGGGTGAATGCTATCAAATCTGCCTTTCTTCCTGGGCCTGCTTCCGTGGCCAAATGTTGGGGCAGAGTCTGTGGGCTCACACTGCTTTTAGGACCCAGCTGGTGTGCACACAAGTCCAAAGCTGTGTGTCTGACCCTATGGTAGGAAGACAGCCGGCCTGCCTCCGCAGCGGGCCTGGAATGGGAGCCAGCAGCCCTGTGCAGGAGCTGTGCACGCTGCGCCAGCAACCAGCCCGCCTCCGCAGCGGGCCAGAATGGGAGCCGCAGCCCCGTCTGTGTAGGGATTGTGCGCTGCCTGCGCGGCAGCTGGTCCGCCTCTGCAGCGGGCCAGACGGGAGCCGCAGCCCCGTCTGTGTAGGGGCTGTGCGCTACCCTTGCGGCAGCCAGCCCGCCCCGGCAGTGGGCTGGGACTAGGAACTGCAGCCCTGTGCAGGAGTCGCGCGCGCCTGCGCTGTGGGTCCCAAGAGAGCCTAGAGCCAAGATGTCGTCTCTGCAGTTCAGAGTCCTCGCTTAGCCCTGCTACCACTCAAGAGTTCCAGAGGCTGGCTCCCCAGGTCTGTACCCAACTCGCCGCTCCAAATTCCAGCTCCCCAGCCTAGCTCCCCAGTGGACTCCCACTGTTTTGCCGCTTTGCTAGGGCTTTTTCTCTTGTCGCCTCTTGGCTTCTCCCCTCCCATGCACGGCAGTCAGCCGCGATCGGGTCCTGTTGCGATCCATCTTTGCTCCCTCCCCTCTCTCCCACTCATCCCTTTCTCTCCAAACCTTAGGTGTTTACTTGCGATGCGTGGATGTCTCAGCTGCCGTATTTTGTCACCTAGGATCCTCTTTCTTGGCTCCTGGGTGACCGTTCAATTGTGTTTTCTGGGAGAGGCTTTAGGGACCTCCTCTCCAGTCGCCATTTTGTCCTCCTCCCCTCCACATAACTTCTTAAACAAACCCATCCTCCTTGCCCACAATGTTAGTTGAGTTGGTGTTTTTTCACTATCTAGAACAGTACTGTCCAATGAAAATATAATATGAGCCACAAATGTGAGCCACATGTGCAACTGAAAATTTTCAAGGACGCATCTTAAAAAGAAACAAGTGAAATTAATTTGATAATATACTTTATTTAATGCAATGTATAAAAATATAATTTCAATGTGTAATTGATATAAATATTATTAGTGAACTATTTTAAATTCTCTTTGGTACTCTTTGAAATCTGGTGTGCATTTTACACTTACATCACATCTCAGTTTGGGCTAGGCACATTTCAAGTGCGAAAAAGCCATAAGTAGCTAGAGACTACCATACTGGACAGTATATTTCTAGATTCTGTAACATGTCTAGTTCTTCCCCTTTTAATGGCTTCTATACTTGGAGTTTCTTCTGTTTGAATTATTCTTCCTCTAGCTCTTTAAAAATATAAATTTATTTGATTATATTATCCATTAAAGATTATACACACACATAATGTACAAGTGTGATTATATTACAAAATGTACATAAATAGTCTGCAGATTAACACAATGAAAGTTTGTCTTATACATTCAAAGTTTTTTTAATTCATTTTTTATTGATAGACTTTTTGGGGTGACATCGGTTAGCAAGAATTACATAGGTTTCAGGTATACAATTCCACAGAGCAGTGTCAACTTGTATAATAATTTCACCACCTATTGTGACTTCTCTTTCCATCACCCTATATCTAGCTTCCCCTCCCTCCCTTCCCACACATTCAAAGTTTAATGAAGATCAAGTAGCTCTCCTCTGTTTGAAAAGGAAAATGAGGTATGAAGAGTGCGTAAGTTGTTTGTAAATGCCAGGTCTAGAAAAATCCCATCGTTTTAATTCAGTTATATAACTCCACCCGGAGCCAAGGAAGGCCACCAATGCAGTCTTTGCACGTACCCAGGTAAAGAAAAGGATGTGATAAACACATATCACTGTCTCTGACACAATTTTGTATCTTTTTCGTCCTAAGTTTTTGTCTGGCATCTGTAGAACTGAATATTAAGTAGCAATGATGATAAAGGACATTTGAGTCTTATTCTGATTTTAATGAAAAATTTTTTCATTGTATCTCCATTTAACAAGACAGCAGATTTAGGGAAGAGATATGTATATTTTATCACCCTAATGAAATTTTTGTCTTTCTTTGTTAATAAGATTGTTTTTTATTGAATGGGCAATATAAGTTAACCCTTTCACTGCATTAATTGACTTCAACATTTTTTTCAAAATGTGTCTAAAAACCACAAAAAATAAAAGTTGATATTTTGACTACTTTATGCATTTAATAATAACATTTTGAGGTGCTTTGTATATAAATGACATTATTTTATTTTGAATTTTTGTTATATGGTAATAAATTTATGATTATATTGAATTTTAGAAAAAATACTCAAAACATACTAAGTGGCATCAATTAGATTTAATTAGAATATAATGGCACTGATGACATAAAAAATTTATTATTATATAAAATGTTACACAATACGGCATACAAAACACCTTTGTTGTTGATAGTACAAGCCACAAGAAAACATATTTAAAAATCTTGTACATGGAGAAAAGTCCTTGAAACAGTTTCACACTGGATAACAATTTTACAATAATTAAAATATATTTTTAAGTAAATACACTTAATGTGGTACATTTTACTAAAATAAGTGATTACAATAAAGTATAGAAATTTCCTATTGTTATTCTTGAAAAATGGAAGTATAGAAAAATGTACATCTGCTTTCCTAAACTTCCTTTGCAGAACACTGACAGGATTTTTTTATATTTTACTTTTGAGTGATAATTCTCAAAACAAGGAACAACACACATTGCTGGATTTCCAGGACACATAGCACCATAACACATGGTTTGTTTACATTTGCAAATACCTTTCTCTCAAAAAAACAAATAACTTTTTTTGAGCTCGTGGGGTAAACTTGAATGCCATGGTCATTGAATGGAAATATTCGTTTGGATATATCTGAATGTCACCACAAAAAGGTTAAATTTATCAGGTATCTTTTCAGCAACTATGGGGATAATACTATTTTCTTTTTAATAGCTTAGCATTATAAATTATATTTACAGATTTCTTAATGTTGAACTATTCTTCTAAAACAAAGCTAGATTCTTTTTGTTATTATTTTATTTAAAAGTTTGCATCAATATTCATAAATGAGACTGAGCTATACTCTCTTTTTATTATTTTTCACACATTTTATAATTCATAAAGTGAATTTTAGAGCTTTTTGTATTTCTCTAGTTTCTTGAACTGTTGAAGTTGTATCTGAGTTAACTGATTCTTCAAAGAGAAAAAGAATTCCACAGTGTTTGGGTCAGTTATTGTTGTCATGGGTCTATGCTTTAAGCACGTTGCCAAGGGGCCTATTGATGCTCCCTCTCAGCAGTATCCATTATATCCTTGATTATAGCTATACCATTTAAACAATTTTAATAAAAATGCTTTCAATACTTCCATGCACTTTCTGGATGTCAGGATGCTCTTCTATCATAGCAGTCTGCTTTTATTTATTGCTAAAATCATATCAAAAGTTAAAAAAAAAAGATTTTTAATGCCTCTCTAGTTTTCTACATTTCCTTTGCTTTCAGTGAGGATGTTTCCTTCACGTTAATGAGCTGTAATTGTATATTTTGTGCTTTGAAATTGTTGACTCTTCTCACGTATGGAGTCTTTATCACTTGTCTTTGTCAGAGTAGGTCTAGATTAAGCAGTACGTCCTAGCGGATGTGCATTCCTTCTGCACTTGTGTAAGTCTGGATTCATCCTGGCAGGGGTGAAGGAACGAGTGGTGAGCATGCCAGGGCATGTCTTGTCTTTGGTGCTAAGTGGGCTAACAAGAAGGGTCTCCTTCTCTCTTTCCTCTCCTCTTCCCACAGTGAGGATGATGACTACAGAGTCTGCACGTTTTTCTTTGGATGCACTGAGTGAGAATACATAAAAAACCTCCAACTATGCTGAATGGGATTATTCCCATTCTGAGTGGCATTCTGAGTGCCTCTGTGATCATGAATCCTTTTGTTAAGTTTTACCTTAAGTGTACTGAGTAATGTCTATGTGGTGGATGGCTTATATTTCATACATAGAATTATTCTGGTAATAGCTTCTTTTCTCCCGTTGACAATGTCATTTCTACCCCTTCAATTATATTAGGAGTTTTATACAATTAAGGGTTGTTTGTCCTATTTCCTTCCCTATGTTTAGTCACGTAGTGGGCATGTAACTAAGTCCAATGTAAGTTTTAGTTTAAATAAGTCCATCTTGAGTCCTCATCAACTAGGACCCATTGATAGGTCCAAAGGGTGATCCAGGTCAATCAGTGTCCTTCCCAGGAAGTTTTTTTGAAGTAGATCTTGCATAGTCCAGCTGCAGAAATATAAGCTTAAAGAGGACAAATGGCCAGCTCCCTGGTCACATGGAGAAAAACGAGTGAGAGGAAAGAAGCTGACACACGAACAAGAGTTCTGAGTACTTGGTTCTGGTATCAAAGTTTCCTGGAGCATTTTGGTTCTTGTTTTCCCTCAGCTGTGCTGTTCTTCATATAATTCTGCAAGCTACCCAAATAAATCCTGTTTTTGCTCATGTCAGTTGCAGTTGGAGTTCTTCTTTTTAACCTAGTGTGTAGTGAGTGTAGGTTTATATGTATATTGCTATATTACCTATTTCATTCCATAGAAATCTAACTCTTCAATGGTGTCTCTTGTGAATTTCTAGGAGGTTTGGACACTATTTTTCATTCCACTTTCATTTGAATTACCTCAGTTGGAATAGCAAGAGGGTTATTGGATACACTATTTAAACTTTTCCTATACGTTAATTTTCTTTCCTCCTTTCTTTGTGACTCAGTTCTCATTATTTTCTTTCTCCTTCTCAAATATGAACTGGTTTTCCCTAAAAACACTAAATCGAGGAATAGTGAAGAAATTCAACCATTATAGTAAGACTCTAATAGAATTTGATTCCAAAAAAACAGGGCATCACTGTAAAAATGTTATTCCAGAAACAAAATTTATATGTCTAATGACTTGAGGAATTAAGTTTGTGGTCTTGGACTAGTTGCAGGCAGTATGTGAGCACCTGGTGTGATTTGGCATACACTCACCATTCTGGACTACACGCCTAGACAGTTTGGAAACTTTGGTGCAAGTTAATAATTTATCCAATCTTTCCACAGATCCTTTGACTTCCATTTAAGACATGCAAAAAAATATTTCATTAGTTTAGCAGCTATAAATTGTCTTTCGCACTTGTTGATAAGTAAAAAGTGTACTTGGTAGAGATAAAATGTGGGACGATCCAAAGTACAGTCTTTGTTCCTAAGAAAACCATTTTTTTAACCCTATGAGAAGATAAAACGAGGATGTTTCATATTTTCTGATAACATACTGGAAGTCACTTTTTATTTGAAGTGGAACTTTGTTCATCAGATGTTCTTATAATTGGTAATAGCATCTTCTCAATAAAGTTACACAAAGTTGAAACAATCTTGAGACTAGCCTTGCCACCTTTAACTACAAATCCCTTTCTTGGTCCTTCTCCGACAATCATATCTAGACACTTTTGTTTTTCTTATAAACACTCACTGATTAAAAGAATCTTTGGGCTTTCTGTCTCTAGCTAGTTGCCTTGCTGCAAGTCTAAAACAAAACTAATGTGTGCCCTGTTAAATCTATCTCAAAGGTTTGCTCCAACACATCATAAAACTTCATGGGGCCAGGAAAGGCAGGCAGCCGGGGTTTCTCTGGCTCTCTGACAATGCCTCCTATCCCGACATCTCAGGGCTTGCTCTCACCTCCAGATTTTAATAAGCCACTTATCTTATTTCGAACTCCCTGTCCTATTTACAACTGCCACTCAAAAAACCCATTTCAATTTTTTCTGAACTCTAAAATTCCATCTCTGAAAGAGGATCTTTTCTAACCTCATTAGGTTCTAATCATTCCTCTATTTAGCATCTCAGCACTCTCCGCCCTGTTACAACTCTGGATGCATCACCTGGCTTTCACTAAGTTGTTCTCTGTGCATGTCGTGTAACTCTCACTTGTCTATAAACGTCTATGATGATTCTGGCAGCCCTTTGGTGGTAATACTACTACTATTAAAAAGCAAACATAGAGTGTTTGTTATGCTCCAGATACAATGCTAAGTAATTTATTGGCAAGGCATTTAGGATTCTGCTGAGCACATAGTAAGCCATTAATAAAGGCTTGTTATTAATACTATTTATAGCCCTATGAAGTTGGTATTATTGTCTTCATTTCACAGATAAGGAAACTGAGACACAGAGCGTTTAATAACTTGCACAGGGTCATGTAGCTTATTTAGTGCCAGAGACACAGCTCGAACCCAGTCTGTTTGGCATCATTAGCTATCCATGCACTTAACCATTACAAAAATTTTGGCTAAGTACACACACACACACACACACACACACACACACATCAATCTTTTTTTGCAATAATACCTTTGCAGTTTTCAGAGCAGTGTAAGTTGTACTCAAGACAGGTTTTACTTTGAAATTCTTTCCTCTTAAAGTTCAGCTGCCTCATAGATATAAAGAAAAAAGCACAAGTATTTGTATCTCCCTGGAGAATTTCATTCTGAAATTTAGAGGCCATTGATATATGTGCCTTTAGGGAGAATAATGAGCTTTTTAAAACTTTTAAGTTGCTAAGGAACTGAGTTTTTGTTTTTTATTTTCTAACTGTTAGTATGCTACTTCAGTCAGCTTATTTAGTTATATTTTCATTAGTACTAGCCAAATACCTCATATTTGCTCTGGTGGAAAGAACCATTCTATACAAGTATGTCAAGGGCTGAGCAATATTAAAAGTTTGTAGGTATATTTATAACAGAAAGCATTAGTGGTAGTATTAGAGACTCAATAATGATCATGTAATGTATCCTCCTAAAGTTATTTCACTTGATGCTCACAATGGCTCTGTGATGTAATGCCTTTTCTCCTAGTCATGCTGCTAGACGGTAAAGGGAGAGATGCCCCCTTCTGCTGTTGTCCTGTAGGGCTCCAAAGGGACCTTTCCCTTCGTTCCTATCTCAGTCCCTTCTCCTTTCTCTCCCATATGACACCTGCCCTCTTAGCCGCCAGAGCCTGCTTGAAAGTATAGGAGGGTCGCCGGACCTCGGGCCTAGGCCCTCTGAAAGGCTCCCGGAGTCACTGGAGACCAGTCAGGTGACAGACAGATCCTTCACCCAAGCAGCCCAGGGGCCATCTAGCCTTTCCCTCTTAGGCTGCAGCACAGCTTCCAGATTGCATCCCTGGAAGCTAAAAAACCCTGGGCTCCACCCACCCTCCGGCCAGAACCCAGCACAATTACCTCCCTTCGATTTCCGAACGAATGGGCTTGAAGGCATTTACAGACGCCAGCAGCGCGTCGTGAAAAACTTGTCATCTAGAAGAAAGTTGCTTTCCTACGGGGACTTCCCTTGGCGGCAGCAGCCACACTCCACCTGGGGCAACCAGGCAGCTTGCGAGCGCGGGGTCAGGGGACGCGCGGGCGGTGGGACCCGAATGCCGGGCGCTCCGCGGGGTCCCGTCGGGGTCTCGTGGGCCGTCCAGGTTGCAGTGGGAGGAAGGGCGTGCACAGCTGTCTTCGGCTGGGCTGTGGCCTTCCCCGCCTGCCTGCTCCCTCTCTCCCGCCTCCCGCCCCAGAAACTATCTCAAGCGTTTCCAGTTTGATTCCAGAGCCCCACTCGGGTGCGTTCTTTTGTTTCTTTGTCTTAATGACAGTTCCCAGCCCTTGGCATGTCGTGCGCGATTAATTCCCTGGCTCTCTTGAAGGCAGCTGGGGTGAAATTTCTACTGCACCATCCTTTTGTGGATAATTGCTTATAATGTGACGTCAGCCGGATTGATTTTTCTGTTGAGAGAGAGAGAGAGAGAGAGAGAGGTGTGCGGAGGACACAGAGACTGACATTTGGAATTCCTTCAGGGCAAAAAGAAATGGGAATGGGAGCTTAGATGTGTGCAGCGAAGACTTCAGGCTGCACGGAATTAAGTTAAAAAAAAAAAAAATCCCCACAGCAGCGAGCCACTCCTTTCATGCCAGAGTCCCCCGTTAGGGTGGCAGGGTCTGATCATTAATCTTGGGTACCCAGTCGCTGCAATAGGTTTAAGAAGATGAAGAGGAGGGGCGGGGGGAAGTGCGTCACCAGGTGGGGAAGGGGCTGTGCGTTTGGCGACAGGCGGCAGGGGGTGGGGGCGGAGGGGAATGGGGACGGGAAATAGGTTCTGTGAGCTCTCCGGGGGTATTGTGTCAGGAGATGCGGGCTGGCTACCATGTGACGCGGTCCAGAGCTGAAGGGATTGGCGGAGGCAGCGCAGGCGGTGCAGCTCGCCGGCTGGCTGCTGCTCTCCCTTTCTCTCGCAGCATCTTCCTGGGAGCCCAGACTGTAGGTGAAGCAGCGCTCGCCGCATCCATGGCCTGTCTTTGAGGTTAACACTTGTCTCCTTCCTTTGGCTTCAGCAACGGCGGACCGAGCAGATCTCTCGGCGGCGGCAGCGGGGTTGTGAGGGCTTAGCTGGGACCTGAAATCGTACCCTCCTGCATTTTTTCAGACTCCTTGGAATTGAGGAATGCAATTCTGCCACCATGATGGAAGGTAGGATGCTCTCTGCTGTGGTTGATTGGCTTCAGGCAAGCTTTGGGCGGCACGGCGTTGAAGCATGTGCACAGCCTGCTTGTGGCTGGTCTAGAACCTGGTTGCCAGAATTTGCAAAGCAGAAATGCTGCAGTTTGCTTGCAGTGGCCCAGGGCTCAGACTCATGGAATCAAACCATAGGGTTTCTGTTTAGCTCAGAACCTACAGAGCTCCTAGCTCTTTGGAGAAAGAAAAACCTAAAGTGCTTGCTGGGAACTGAGACAGAGCTACTAAACAGCTTGCAGAGCGAATAAGTTGGGAGTGAAGATAAGGTTGTCTGCTCTGGGTTCCTGGGACTACACTGATTAAACATTTACAATGGAAACTTGTTTTCTGAAATTGACATTAGACAGGAGGGGTCATTGACAGAGTTATCCATGCTGTCATTTTCAGCGAACAGTTTAAAATTTTTAAAAATTCTTGTAGGATATTTTTATCTCTGCAATTTACATTATTGTTGGGGTGAGAGGTGCAGGAAATTTGGTCCATAAACTGTTTTTATGGGGATGTCATTGCCACAGAATGAGCAATATAAGGAAAATATCCAGAACTCTTGGCTCCTGCTTCAGGGTCTTATCAGGTTAAAAAAAAAAAAAAAATAGAAGAATTTTGTGCTTTCTAAATGCATTCCCCATGCAATGGTTCTTAGCCAAGCATCAAATGATTACTTATTGATTATCTTTCTCATTCAATATTAAGTGTGAGGAGGAACTTTTCCTGGGGAGATGTTGTTTAAACTATATTTTATTCTACTAAATTACCCTCTCAAACCTGAGATAGTGACAGCTGAGATTACTTCAAAAAAGCAGCAAGCTGATTAAGAAAGAAACAGGCAGTCCGAGGACCTGGCTTTGATTTTCTGTTTTCACACTACAGGATGGTGCAAAACTCCTGGACTTTCCTAAGATGACAGGCAGAAATTTGTCCCCAGCCTGGATTTTACAATGCAGAATCAAGTGCATAATGGGTCTCAAATCAGCCATGAAAATGGCAGAGAGGCCACCTCTTAGACCAAGTTCTATTCTACAGATTTTAAACATTCCTTAGAAATTTATCAAAATGGAATAAGAGGACAGTGGTTTCAAAAAATAGCAGTATAGCCTATACTTATGGGCAGAAATGAATTATTTTTGCTCTCTCTGCCATCATGTCAAACATTGTTAATGTGATTTGGGGGAATGAAGAATTCTATAGTCATGGCCCACAGATTTTAGAAAATATCCTTAAAAGAGAGATTGAGTATCATTTTATTACGGAGCCTGGCCTTGTTGGCAAAGGGCTTTCAAGCAGTTCTTTAAACACAGGCCTAAATAAACTGAGATTACGAATGCTCCAAGATTAAATTATTTTCATTAATTAAAAATGGATTTAATATTTGGATAACAAGGTAAGAAAAAAAGACAGATTATTATTGATCTACTTTTCCATTAAAAGCTGATTTAGGTAACGCTTTTCAGAAAAAAAATAATCTCATCTATAGAGGTACTGTAGTTACCCAGCTAAATTTTATATCGGATTTCTTGAAAATAAATCTGCACACATCCTGATTCCATTTTAATCTTATACAGGGAAGTGGAATATCTTTCCTTTTACTTCTTGCCTTGCAAACTATGGAGTTAAAGTGTGTTCTTTAAAGGAAGTAACATTTATTGATGCTCATTAATGATTCTCCTGGTAATATTCTCTATTGTGCCATCGCAGAATATTAGTTCAAAGCCCTGTGATAACCTTATTCGAGCTTCCTAAACTGAAATGAGAACTATAACAAAGACTGTGTTGGAGCTGAATTGGCACTCTTGCTCTGGGTTTGACAAATTTATCGAATGAAGGAATGTATCTTAGCACTGTTATGAATTAGAGGTGACACTGTGGATGCCATTACCATCCGTCAGATTCTTGCAAAAGAAATTGGACAGGTGTTACCATTGGCTTAAAAATTTTAATGAAACTCATAATTTCTATCTACCTGCAGTTCCTACTTAAATGCTTTTCAAGACTTGTTATCTGAATAGTTCAGTGACCTTAGAAAGGCTGTAGGGAACCTTAACTAGAAATCAATTTGCCTATCAGTGGCCTCGGAATTAGTTGCCAGTCTTTTGGGAAATATATACAAACATGTTTCTGATATTGCATCCCCGAATTTCACATATGAATTGCTCTTACTCTAACGGTGTGGTATAGCAGTTATTTCCACTTACCTCATCCCTAGTAGGCTGTGAGAATGTGTCATCCAACATCTAGAATCTAGATTGTTAAAATATGATGTCTCTTCTCAACTAGTACATGTATCATATACACCAAACACAACAGTTACACACACAGACAGTCATCCACAGATATACACTGTTCTAGAAAGGGAGAGAACCTACATTTGAATTTGTGTGTGTATATATTTCTATATTCAATAAAGTGTTTGTGTCTGCTGCTCAGGAAAAGCATAGCCATGCCAACTTTTCAGAGCTACTTCTCTAGTTTGTGTAAAACAGGCGTAAACAAATATTCATCAGAATGGCTCGTAGTCTGGTTTTTTGTCCTCATTTTAATGGAACAGGATATAGACTCCATTGATTCAATGTTTATTGAAAATTCTTGTCATAGATGAGAAATATCACTACCTCCCTAGTGATCCTAATATCACAGAAGGCAGTGAAATAATTCTGCAGGGACCTCAAGCAAGTTACCAGTAGTTCATGGCTCCATGGTTCAATTCAAATATTTCTGTTTAAAAAAATGTTTTTAAAGGACTTGATTTGTTGATTCCTGCACTTTATATTTTAATGAGTTGTGTTTTTCCTAAGGAATGGCATCTGTTACGGCACCTTATGTAGTATGAATGTTAAGGGAAAGTGGATGAGCAAGGAGAATTATGTGCTAAATGATGTGTGTTTTGACTAAGCTTACATGTAGTCTATGTGATTTTGGTAAGTGTTCCATAATTCTATTGTTTTCTATATATTTTATTAAAATAAAATAATATTTTATTATTTAAAAAATTTATCTATTCTTCTACGATAAGTGAAACTAAGTCAGGATTTCTTGGGACATCTGCGTACTTGTAAGGCAGTCTGGGAAGTTTTTGCCGTCTGCAGAACTGCACTGAAAGTGCTTGTGTTTTAGTTCCTCATTCAGGCCCTTAGGTATTACACTGCCAAGATTAAGTTTTTGGGTGTCTATGGTTGCATCTTATTAACAATTTTTTAAAAATTAACAACCTATTTTAAGGGTTTGCTTCATTTAATGAATTTTATTATATTTACTATTCACAATAACTTTTAATAAGTGTATGCTGTATATACTACTTTTGCAGTACTTTTTGGAAGTTGAAAAAAATACAAAATAGTACATTGAGGCAGAAATCGGATGGAATGGAATTTGAACCCAAGTGCATTAAATGGCAGTGCTCATATTTTTTACCCTCATAACATTTAAAATAGAAAATCTTTCTTTTTACTTTGCATCAAGAGGTCATATTAATTTAATTGAAAAGTAGTACTTGGTTTTTTTGGAGGCATATTCTGTCTCTCTTTTAACTACAGGGACTCACAGAACAATGCCTTTTAACTCCTAGTTAATGCCTTTTATTGCCAAAATCATTATTTAGATTACATTTTGAACAATTCTAGATTGATGGCATCTCTTGTTCCCATTGACAGTAAAGGCTTTTCTTTCCCCTCCATCTAAAAATGAAGTTTTATTTATTTTGAAAATTCTTTGATGTGATTTTTAAAAGAACAATAAGAAAACATTTTGAGACTGGAACTATTCATTTTCTAGTTAGCTAAGAATTTTAAAAAGGAATGCTTCTAATTTTCCTACTGATGCCCTCTCCAGAAATGCTGAAGTTATTTTGGAAAATCTTAAGGATGCAAACAAGATTCTAATAAATGTTCCATCATTTATGTAATTTCTCTCCTTATTCAAAGCTCTGTGTCAGAAAGAGCCTCCTTATATGTATAAGTTCCCATCCAACTCCAGGGGTCAACTCTAAATCTCCAAAAAGAACAGTTAGTCTCTTAAAAAAAATTAGATAAACCATGCTAAAAGACTCTGGATAGTTTTTTTCTGTTGAATTTGGCACATACACTATCCATGTTTCAAATAAACAAATTGCAGGAAGTCATCAACTCACAATTTTTATGTTCCTGAAAGTTTGTGAATTGCTCTCTTGATTCAAGTTTTCCCATAAGAACAGTGATATAAATCTAATGATTCTCACACTGTCCATCAAAGGCTATTAAAATCACTACCTAGTTGAAATACTAAATATTTGATATGAAAAGTGTAAAGAGTACAGTTACTATTAAATGTGTTTTCAATTTCTAATGTTGCTGTTTGAGGGAAACAAGGTTTAATTAGAGGACACTGAGGAGATGGAGAGAAAATTTGAAGGGAAATTTTAGGTATATTTTCAGAAGTTTTAGAGACTCATGACACTAGATTTTTCAATTATGTTGAATTTACTTCCATACTTGTGGTTTGCCTTTACTTGATTTGATTTTATCCTATCTACTGCTATTAAATTGTAATTACTTTCATTATGTAAACTGACAAATGTAATTAAGAAAGGTAGAGAGAATTTACTGTGATGACTGCAAAGATTCGGAGGGTGAAAAAACTTAAGGAATTATAATGGATTTGGGCTCATGTATCTGTAAAAGTCTCTGCAGAGAAATTAACTGAAAAGGAAAAGGTCATAGAATGAAGGGAATGGGGGGCATGTTAAGGGCAGGACCCGCCTGAGAAGGAGGTGGGGTGTGAGGAGAGATGTTGAGTCTAACTGGTTTATATGCTGACTTCTAGATATTTCTTTGGGCACAGGATAGCTTGCTTACCCGTGGGAAATTTAGTGGGGAAAGAGGTTTAGACTTAAAGGGGAGTCTCCATTCTTGGAACAGGTAAGCCATTTAAGGGCATCTACAGAATATTACAAACATATTTAGTACCTTTACTTAGATACCTTATTTTATGTCACTTCCTTGTTTTTTTGTTGTTTTTTTTTTTTGCTTTTTGGTATGTGGGTAGCTCCCTGACTGGGAATCGAACCCAGGCCACAGCGCTGACAGTGCCAGTCCTGAAGCCTTAAGCCACTACACCATCAGGGAACTCCCTCAGTTCCTTGTTTAAAAAATCTTCTGTATCTTCTCATTTCTCCTAAAACCCATAGCATACAGAAGCCTGCACATTCTGGCCTGCTGTGCTTTTTCAAGCTCATCTGATGCCTCACTTATACTTACTGCCTGTCTCAGAGTGTTTAGAACAAATACTTTCCTGTCTCAGGGCTTTTGCTCTGCTTAGAACACTCGTTTGGGAACTCACAGAGCAACTGATTCTCTTGTGGTTCCAGCAAAACTGCCACCTCCTTAGGAGGACTGCCCTATCATCTTTGTCATCCCAAACTCCAAAGCATACACCCTGGGCCACTGAGTCCATCATAGTCCTCTTTCTCCTCAGAGCTGTATTTGTGATTCATAGTTATTAAATGGTATATGAGTTGAATCTTTCACTCAGAGGTACCTCCATGAGGGCAGGAATCTGGTCTATCATAGTCCCTTCTGTATCCTTAGCTCTCAATGCACACTGGATGCTTAGTGCGTTTATTTATTGAATAAATTAATACAACCTGATATAAATTATTCTGATGACTTTATATATTGTAAGGTATTATTTTGGACATAATGGTGAATATAAAAAATACATGCTCAGATATATTCTCATTGAAGAATCAAAAAGTATAAAAAAAATAATTAGGAAAAAGATTATTATTATGGAGTCTTAAATTGTGAGATACAGATAATACATTTTGAGAAGCAAAAGAAAAGAAAGAGTCCATTTGATAATATGTACTTGAACTTGAATTATTTTGGTGATTAACTCTAAGGAAATGATTTCAATGGAAAGCGACAAGTTATAGCACTACCATTCAATGAAATTTCCAGAAATACCAGTGACAGTGTTGTCAATATTTTATACAGTATTTTTCTTTTTTCCTTCTGGTTTATTTATATTTCTGCCTACCTTTTCTTCACTTTTATTATTCCTCCTTTCCACTTTTTCCTTCCTGGTTCTGGTTTATGAACAAATCTGAAAATAGTGGCTTAAAGAGCTAGAAAGTTTGACTTGGAATTTGACAAAGTATTTTTAAATAAATAAATGAATATAAATGAGTATAATGTTGTATGATGTATTTGTGCATACACTGCCAATGTGATTGTATCTGACAGTTTTAAGACACCAAATTATTCCTATTTGGACAATTTGGTTATCATAGAAACCCAACATGTTTGCTAGATTTATGCAGTTTGAATTTTATTGATAGAAGGAGCATGAACCAAGAAGTCAGACTTGAGTTTGAGTCTAAGTGTTGTGACTGCTTGGCTATATGCCTGGAGAAGGTTAATTTACCTTCCTGGGGTTCTGTTTCCTTGTAAACAAAATGAAAGAATTGACCTCCCATACCTCTAGAACTTCCAGCTCTAAGAGTCTCTTGTATATGCTGAATATTTTGGATTTCTCATATCTACTTCCTCCTTCCCACTTCAAAATATATTTGTCTCTGAAACAAAAATAATTCAAATCTGTTTAGTATTGTCTTAATCTTCCTCAATTGGTCTTTTGCATGCATACCAGAAATTTTGCATCTCTGCTGTATTGGAAGACAAAAGTGTATTTATGTAACCTTCCTCTATAGCTCTTAGCATAGACCTATTTATTTATTCATCAAAAAATATATATTGAATGCTTACTAGGTGTGAGACATGGTTCTAGGTGTTAATAGTTTCAATAGTGAACAAAACAGAGAAAAATGTTTTCCTATTTGGAGCTTCCTGTTTGGTACAGGAGAGAGACAATAAATAAATAAAATGGCAGAGTACATTAGATGGGGATAAGAACTTTGGAGAAGAATCCAGTGGAGGAAGTAGTGGGGTAGATGGGAATGCAATTGTAAATAGGGTGGTGATAGAAGCTCTCACTGAGAAGACATTCAAGCAGATTGGAGGGAGGGAAGGAAGTGAACAGCCCTGTGATGATTTGGAGCAAGAATTTAAAGAGGTAAAGGAAAGAATGGGCAGAACAGAAAGGAAGCCATTGCATCTGGACTAAAAGAAGGAGGAATGTTTGAGGGAAGGCCTCAGAGAGGTAATATTCAAATAGACACCTATGAGTCCATTTCAGTGATAGGAAGGCCAGTTTCCTTTTGCAGAAGCCAGTCAACATGAGCCTGTGTTGTCCATTTGTCAATCAATAAGCAGGCATTCAGAAACCTGGCATTCTGATACTGCTTCTGTCTTATGATGGTGACTCTTGGACTCATTCTTCCCCCATATTTAAGTAAATGGATGAATATCATTCCCTTGCCTTAGCTTCTTGTTCTAAGCAAAAAGTTAGAGCTGAGAGTGCAACTCTAGGCCTGAGCATTTCCACATGAGAGATAGAACCCCATGATAAGAGTGATTTCAGGATCAGAATTACACATCAACTCACAAATGTTTTGACTATATACCAAAGACCTTTGTTTTTATTTTTGGTTCATAACCACTTGTATTATGCATCAGGACTAGTATTTGGGGATTTTTGTGAAGGCCATGCAGAGTGACTCATATCACACATCTTTAACAAACAGTACAATAAGGAAAATATTGTGTGGCATTTGCACACACTTCAAAGTTTCCAAAATGCTTCATTCATTCAACTGGTACATCTGGACCTTTTTTCTTAGTCTTCAGTGCTGGTCTATGCACTGTGAATATGACAGCAAAAGGCAGCTGTGTTCTGTGTCCTCAGAAGCTTTGAGTCTAGTATGTGTTATCACATATTCATCTACATATTTTATTCTCACATCATCTCTGTGTGGTGGAAAGAATAGGTATTATTACCCTCATTTCAAATAGGAGGCAACTAGGCCACAATGATGTTAAGTCACTTAACATCTTGAGAACCTACTAATATAAGGCAGGAAGGAATAAGAAGTCAGAAATAAATCCAAGTGATAAATCCAATGATGTTCAAGTTGACCACCTTACCAAGTGGCAGAAGTAGCATTTATTACACAAATTTGACTGCTAATCAAGTGCTCTTTATTTGCATAATAGTGTAACTGGAAAGTCCTGCTCATATTTGAAATTGTTTGGCCCAGGTTTCTGGCTGATAAGCAAATAGCAGATCATCTAAATTTTACACAGTATTTCAAAAACCCTCTTCAGAAGTGAGCAGGTTAATTTTATTATCAGGCCATGATCGTTCAGACCAGCCATCAGCCTGATGAAGGCTATCTAACACAGAAGTGTTTTATCCCAGTGGGCTCCTTCCAGCAGCAATCACTGGTTCCCTAGAATTTTATGATGAGAAGGGACATGTGATATCACTAGGCCAGTGGAATCTAAACTTTCACAGCTTACATTCTACAAAACATTTTATCAGCAAGCCTGGCTCCCACTATGAACAAAAGCCCTTTCTCCCTGAGAAAGACAGCTAGGTGTTCACTGACATTCCGTGAAAGCCTTGGCCATTATCATGAAAACATGATGGTGTGGGCTACCATTGAAGATTAACCAATCCTGTTCAATCTCATTTTGCAGTTGAGGAAACCAAAGCCAAATGAACTAACTTACCCAAGGACTTTTATTCTCTCTATAAGAGGACAAGTCAAAGTTTATTTTAGTAATGATTCCAAAAATGTGAATAGACAAAGACTTGGAACTCATGGTGTATTTCACATTCAAAGGTGCTGAGGTTGGTTGGGTGACTGCCCAAAGATGCACAAACGAATGTGTCCCCAGGGTCATCACTCCACTGAGTACACATACAATGTGGCCATTTATAGCTCTCTCCTGTGTTCCATGGCTTATGCATCTGCAGTCAGTGAGTCAGTACCGGGTGGACGAAAGGACCAGGACTTGAAGGGTCTGTGCCTCCTAACTAGCTGTGTGACCTTGAGTTCTGAAACTGCTTTGGCCTCAGGTTCCCCATTTGTAAGGTAGGAATAATGTTGGCTCTCTTCCTCATGGAGTCGTCATAACGATCAGATAAGATAATAAATATGAAAGCATCTGAAAAAGTATGGCCCAAATGCTCGTTATTTTCTCAGACGACTTTCTCGGCCTGGTTGTTACATGTGGGTGTCTTAGCATTCAGTAGCTAGGTGTTATTACTTACTATTTTGCTTTTCAAGTACATTACTGCTGCAGCTCTTCTGCAGGTAGGCCTTACAGATGTCCCTCTACTCTTCGTCATACTGTTAATTACTAGCATATTCTCGCATCCTCAATGTCTGGGTGCTACACTACCAGTCTTCAATGACAGAAGGCATCACTAATCAATCACAGCTATCTTTCTCTCTGGCCTCAGTTTCTATCTCACCAGCACAGTCCAGGCCACTTCTGCCATCTGAATGGAGTTGGCACATGAGGTAATATCAGTTTGCTTTTCCTACATATGGCAGTTTCGCAAAGTTAAAATACAATGAATAAAACTGAAATACAGGTGGTCTAGCTGTGCATTCAGCCTTTACAAATGTCCTAATCACTGAAAAATAATATGTGAAAAATTGTTCACAGTGCCAATGCTAGGAAATGGTCTGTAAGCCCTGTAGCAGGTAGGACCCTATTCCTGTGCTATTGCCTTTAACCAGCAAGTTTCTCTTAGCTTCCTTGTGCACCCAGTTCAAAGAATTGTGTCCACCAGATAGCCAAGCCAGAGTCAGTACTTGGATTCATTTCTGACTCCTTATTCCTTCCTGCCCTATATCAGTAGGTCAAAAGCTATAGCTTATTCTTCCCAAATAGCTTTTACTCTGTGCTTTTCATTTCATCCTCTGCCATGACACCCAATCAAACCTTGCAGCTCCTACCTTCCAGTCCATCCTCACAGCCATGAAAGAGATCCCTTTTGTCACTGCCTTTGATTGTTCCTCACTCTTTTAAGATGAAGTCCAAATGCCTCAATGTGCTGTGAATGCTGTCACGGGGGGGCTGCCTTATATTCTCACAGCCTATGGCCCCAGCCAGACATGAGCTCCCCGCTCTTCTCTTTCCCTTTTATGTGATATTCCTTCCCTTCTTTCTTTGGTAACAGTCTGTTCTGATCATTCAAGGTCAAATGAAAGTGTTCCTTTCCAGCAAAGCCTTCCCACATCCCCCCATATTGAGAGTGAGGTGCTCCCTTTCCTGTGATTATTTAGCTCTCAGTTCTCACTCTCCAAGGGCACAAAGCAGAAGGTCTGAGAGCGCTGGCTTTGGCGTCAGACTGACCTAGGTTAAATCCCATCTGTGGGACCTTGGGAAGCTAGTGAACCTTTCCTCCTCTAGAAAATGAGAGTGATAATAATAAGCTCTTTTTCCTGGATAATATAATAGAGTAAATTTGTAAGGATTAATCCGAAAGAGCATTTGTATCATTCAGAGTTCTCCAGAGATACAGAACCAATATGGGGGTGGGGGAGGGTTTAAGGAATCGCTCCACGTGATTGTGGGAACAGGCATGGCAAAGTCTGTAATCTGTATGACAGGCTGGCAAGTTGATGCTACGTTCAGGCAAAGTCTTAAGCGTTCAATAGATCTTGGCTGCTATTTTCCATTCTTCTTCCCATTTTGGTTCTCCCCCAAGGACCAAGGACTCTGCCAGAGTAGGGGCCATGTTTTACTCATTTTTGTATCCCTAACATGTGGCATGTGTAATTGTGCAATAAATACCCAGTGAAGAATACATCCTGTTGAGGCATCACATACTTCTGGGGTGGAGGGGCTCAAGCCACCCAGCATATGGTTATCATGAGAATTAAATGAGTTAATACATGCAAAACATTTAGAACAGCATTTGGTCCATATAAAGGCTTATTAAATGTTACTCCGCTGGGCACACCAAAGGCTCCAGCATGGTTCCTGGATGTCAGGCATAATCCAGGATTGTGCTTTTCCTGCCCTCCCCAAAGTACCCATCTGCTATGTAGGATCACCCTGGCTGACAGCACTCTGGTTCCAGGAGCATGCAATTAATCTAGTATCTCACACATGCAGCCTGACTCCTTTAATTGTTTTCCTTCTATTTTAGGAGAGACCAGATTTCACTGTAGAAAACTTGGAAAATAGTGAAATACAAAGAATAAATTGAAATCACATTATTATTAAATAACCAACCACTGCTGCAATTTATTGAGCATAGAACTTGGGCTCTGAGGACAGACAATCTGAAGCTCTTTAAGCTTCAGCAATATCACAAGCAAAATGGGTAAAATAACACCTAGCACAGAAGATTGTGAGGACATGAAATAAGATATTGTTTGGACTGCACTTAGCAGTTATGTGGCATATTGAGTAAGCACTCAATGAATGCTAGCTCTTAATAGCTTTGTAGTAAAAATATATATTTGTGTCAGAGAGCCCAATTTTATCACTACATAACAAGCACATACGTATACATATACTCTTATGTATATAAATACATACACACATAACTTTTTCACTTTGCATTAGATTGTAACCATTATCCTAGGCAAAGTGTATATTTATTAAAAGCATGAGATCAGGAGACAAACCTCCTAGATTTAAATCCTGATCTCCTTACCCTTGCCAAATATGTGAGTTTAGGCAAGTTATTTAACCCTTTTGTGCCTCAGTTTCTCTATTTCTCAGTTAATCTCTATCTGAAATTATTATAAGGATTAAATGAGTTTTAACATGTTATGCATGTAGTTATTATTTGTTATAATATATATTATATATGTGATATATAAAATAGAGAACAGTATTTGGTACAGAGTAAATAATCAAGAAATGTTTCATGACAAAATTATCATCATTGTCACGAAGCAGTCACTAAAGCATTGTTTCTACTGGTTGTATAACATTCTATTTCACCTTAATTTATTTTACTATCCCCCTGTTAGACATATAGAGGGTTAGCTAGAGCTTGATTTGTGCATTAAACTAGAATGGCTCTTATTAATGAGTCACATGGCATGGTAATAATTCTTGATTCTCATGTAAGAAGATAGCTTGGTGAGGTGGTAAGAGTTCTGTATTAGGTTCTAGTCCTGGCACTACCCCAGCCAACTGAATGACCTTGGACAAGCCACTGAACATTGAGAAGAGGAAGCACTGTAGTAGAAAGAGAAATTGATTTTAGTTAAAAAAAATCCTAACATCTCCTGGCACTATTCTTCATTAGAATGAGGCCAAGAATTTGCCAGGTGAATAGTAGTTGATTTTTAGGTCCTCTTTAAGAGTTCTGGCTGTTACCATTTTGGGCAAGTTACCATCTCTTTATTTTCCCTTCTGTAGAATAGTAAAAGACATGAGCTTTTCTGCCTTTCTCACTGGGTTACACATATCAAAGCACAAAATATACGTGCAAGTGTTTTGAAAGCTATAAATATTTATATAAATATAATGTAGTACTATGGCTATTATATTAAGTATCTTGGAAACTCTATTTTCAAGTGAAGGGTTAGGTTAGATAATTTTGTAGGTTCTAACTAGTTTTACGATTCTTTAATCTGGTATGCACTAAGGTTTCAGGATATATCCCCACTACAGTTAACTTCTCTCTTCTGCTTTTCATCCTCATTTCTAAATACCAAGAGAGAAACACCTTTTTTAATGTGATGAATTTTTTACTTGAATGGGGAATGCTATATATGATTATATACAATAATTTTGTTAAACTCAATAGGAATATTCTTTCAATAATGAATAGGTAGTGGGATCATTTTAAAATACATTTTAAAGTGTGTTCAACTGAAATCTATTTTGGCCTAGATTTACAAATCAAAATATAGTTTTTATATAATTTCAGCAAACCCTAGTCCACTCAATCTAATTGCCACATCAAATTATTTAATCTCAATTTCTTCTTTTGAATTTTCTGCTATTTTCTGTTTTCATGGCAACCCATCTCAAGGTGATATATTAAAGAATAGAGTTTGTTGCTGTCTTGGTACATTTTGACTAAGATACAAAAAAAGATATTTTGTGACAATGGAATGCGATAAGTTGGCTACGGTTCTAGGTATGGGACACAAGGGAACAAAATATACAGTCTTTGCTTTCATGGGGCTTGCATCCTATTAAGGAGGCAAAACTAACAAAACGAAATGAATAAAGATGAGTTTCAGATGGTAGTAAAATCAATTAAAAATAAAAGTTATGTGGAAGACAATGAGGAGTAGTGGTGAAAGCTACTTTATAGGTGATCAGGGAAGGCATTTAGGCTGAAACTTCTTCACACTGGGGACAGTGTTTCAGGAGTGAGAAATGCTGAGGTAAAGGATCTGGAATTCAGTAAGCTCAAAACGAAGGGAAAGCCAGCATGGCTACAGGCCAGTGAATGAGGAGGAAGGAGACAGCACAGAAGGAAGGCAAGTTGCAAGGCAGGTAGGGCTGTCTGAGCACAGGAGATGAATCTAGAATTTTTGCAGAAGGACTGAAAAGTGACTGGAGGTTTAAGGAGAAGTCATGCTTTCGTTTGTATCTTCAGATAATTACTTTAGGTGTTGGGTGAACTTGAGTAGCTACATACAACATTCTGGTTTTTATTTCTTCTTTTGAGAAGAGGTTATCTTGAATGCAATCTGTGTTTGAATAATAAATACTCTGATCTTATTTATTCATGTTTATTTTCGGGAAAGCTAAGAGAGATTGGAAAAGATTGGGGTGTCCTTCCCAAAGCCACTTGGCTCTGTTGCTACTGAGGTCTGAGGGCTCAAAGTGAAGGTTTAATTCAACCATTGAAAAAACTCTTTTTCTAACCCAAATGGTACTGATGTTAGGTTTCTTCTAATGCATGCTGACAGGCAAAAAAATAAAGATATTAGAGATTAAAGAATACTATGTGTTTTTTTTTCTCACAAACGTGTTTTTAAATGGCTTTGAAACACTTCAATTCTTTGCTGGTCATTTTGATACTGAATCAGTTAGTTTATTAGGCTGGTTTGCCTCACTGTGGCTTTTCTTGTCTAGTCCAGATCAGAAAGATAGAAGTACCCAAGACATGTTGCTGTTGACAGAGATTAATCTCTCTGTATCCCATTTTGATCCCCAAATGTTCCCATTAAACCCTCCCGTGTCCTCTCTGAATTTCATTGACAGAGATCACTGCCAGCACCTACAGGTAGGTGCTGAAACCTGCTCTAAAATGTATTTGTAACTCAGATGAAAATATATGAGGCTTCCTGTGGATAAGATTTGTTGCCATTCTAGTCTTCTTTATACTAAGGACTCTGGTTTTCTTTTCTAATTACTTATAGAGCAAGTAAGTGCACAATGTTGTAAGTCAAAACAGACCTGGGTTCATATCCCTGCCTATGCAACTTACTGGCTGTGTGTCTTTGGACAGGCCTGAGATTCCTGGGTTTTTTTATTTCTTTTTTTGCTTTTTAATCCATTACAAATTCACAAAATTGTCAGCAAGTATTGAGACTCTAAACATTGTGCTAGGTGCTAGGTGTATATTGAGTATAAGTGAGAAAATTACTGTGAAGGAAGCACTGAATGTGATTCTCAAAGAGTTTTGTTAAATATGAGACCTAACCTGATAAGGTGAAGATGAGTCAAAATTGTTACAATCATTACATCACTGTGTTTTTAATACGTTTCTCAAGCCCTTTGCATTCAATCAATCATAGCTGTTCTTATTTGTTGTCATTGTTAGTATTACACATACCCATGCCTTGTTTCAGCGAGCTTTCCAGAACTTGGATACACGGTGCTCCGAAAATGTCTGTTGACTATGTTCTTGGTTGCTTGCCTAGAGCTGCTCCATCTGTGCTTGCTGACTCCTGCCAGCTTACCTAGTTTCTGACCTGGTATCTGAGCAGTTTCTGGGGCTAGCCACTCATGTTCTGGGTTCCATCCCTGTCTCGTCTCTCCCAGATTCCTTAGAAGGCTTCTGGTCTTAGTGATCTATCTCCTAAATGAAAGTTAACCAAATCCCAACATAACTGCCTTGTTGCTCTACTATTCCAGAAGGAAGAGAAAACTGTCAGGAAATTTTCTGAAAGAAAAAGAGACTTCCTCTCTGTTTAAGCCCTTTGAAGAGCCCTTGTGACACCTACTCTGCACTATAAACCTGAGTTCCTGCTGAATGATGAGCCTGAGGGGTATTTCTGCCCCTTGCTTTCCACTGACCTAGATCATAAATCCAGTCCTCAGACTTTAGTATTTCTCTACACCACAGCCAGTGAAACTATGACTTTAAAATTTTGATATCATCAGTGTATAAGTGATACATATAATTGTGCATCATGAACTCTTGATTTTCCCAGCTGATTGATGAGAGGGATAGCTCCTTGTGACCAGTACCTCTGAGTCACCTCTCCTACTGAAGTTGGTCATAACTGACTTTAGTTCTTCCTCGCTTTTCTCCCTGTTCTGTAATTAGACCTTACTAAAAGATAGCTGCCCCAGAACAACCCTACATCTTTGGATATTGCTTAATAAGAAAGACAAGAGTACCATTATCCCTGAAATGCACCATAGCTTCTCTTAACAAGTAGGTACCACAATAACCAATCACACCTCCCTCTCCAAGAGGAGGCAATGTTCAAGCATAGTTCAGATTTATTAACATAAAAATAGCTACCATTTCCTGAGTTCATGCTTTGTACCAGAAACTATTCTTACATTTTCTGTACACATTTATCTCATTTAATCTTCACAACAATTCTACGAGTTTGATACTATGATGATCATTTCCATTACACAGATGAGAAAACTGAGGAGTTTATGGATTGAACCTGATCAGACTCCCAAACTTATGCTCCCAAACCATTAATATTGTTTCTCAATTTTTACCTTTGAGAAATTATACTTAATATATTTCCACAAAGAACAAAGTATTAAGGGCAAATGTTACACCACAACATTTGATAAATTACAATAAGTAATATTATTACAGCATACTTACTTATTTCTTCTCATCAGATAAAAATTAAATTTGAGGCAATTTCTATCCAGTTCCCATAATACTATGAAACATCTATAATACCTCACATAAAAATTTCTGGCTAATAAAAAAATGAAGAGGTTCTTGTGGAAGTAACACAAATATTCTCCAGGATGTTTTTGTTCTGATTGTTTTTAATCAAATTCGTTTGCAGTTTCTCACATTTTACTTTAGAGGTTTCTATGGGCACAGTACTTTAAAGCACACTTTAATAAACTACCTTAGATGTTACAGAGAAATTTGCAATGTCATCTATGCTAGAATGAGAAATCTATTTCCCCTTTTTGCTTAACAGTCTATTAAGCACATCTAGTTTCACTTAGAATTTTTATTTTATAGCATTTCGGAGACAATTCAATCATCAGTTGACTTTTGTTTAATATGAGAAATAAAGTTATTCTGATTGTCTGGTTTGTAAAGGGTTATATTTTCCAATTCCATATTAATAGCTTCTCATAGTTAAGGCTTAACCTTGCTTTTGATTTTAATATTCCTACCAGATCCTCAGTCCTCAATAACTATAATAAAACACGTATTTTAGAAATGTGTAAAAATATGCAGATCCTCTTCAGGTTTATTTATAAACCCAAATTAGAGCATTTGTGCTAGTTATTCAGCAGTAAATACAAATGCAGCCTTTAGTTTTTGCCTTTTTACCTGCACACTGCATTTCTTGCTCTTATCACTAGTTCTTCAGTCAGAGCAGAAAAAAAACAGCACTATAGATGAACTCCGTATGTAAGGCACATGCCGCCAAAGTGGGTTCTCAGAGGGTGTAACTGACTCATAGGAATGTGGGTCCCAGTCGCCCGAGGTTGGTAGTAATCATTGCTATTATTACCATTATGTATAATTTATCAGTGTTCCAGGGTCTGAATGAGGGATTAGATAAATGGCATGTAACTATCTCTCCCCATGACCCTATTCTTGTTTTTCTTAATCCCATTTGATAAATTAGGGAAGAGGCCCAAGGTCACAGGCACAGCTAGGAAGTGGCAGAGCAGGAGAGAACCCCTCTGTCCCTGATTCTCTGATCACTGAACCACTGTGTTTAATGACTGCCAACCATAATCACGGGCTGGTCTAAGGAAACTGGGGTGGTGAGGTTCTTGTTCATTGTCAAGAGCAGTGCAAGACTTCATGTGGGACCTCTTTATCCTGACTGAGTTCTGCAGTGTTCTTGTTTTGCTGGCTATTCATTTTAAAGAGCCTTTACTGACTTCGGCACATTCATTCAACAACACTATTTCCAGGCTACTAGGCTTGGTTCCTCCACTTCTTTTCCACACCGTGTGCTGTTTGCCCCTGTTAATAGTGCTCCCTTTTCTCCCTTCCCTCATTTCTTCTCACGTCCTCTTCCCTGGTTTGCATATGCTGCTTCCTGCATTCCTGTTCAGTGCTCCCTGCCCTTCCTGCCCCCTCATGGAGTTAGGTTGAGGTAGCAGTAAAGCAGCAGTGATAAGACAAACAAGCAGCCTTTTGAGCTAGCCTCCTTGGATCAAATCCTGTCCCCTTCACTTGCTAGCTGTGCAATCTCAGCTAATTTAGTCCTCTGTGCCTCTGTTTTCTGTTTTCTCAGCTTTAAAATCAGTGTTACTATACCAATCTCATACAATTAAGATGAGGAATAAAGGAACTAACACATAAAGTACTTAGCTTAGTGTCTGACACAGAATAATTACTCACCTAAACATTTTTTTTACATTTGCATGATGGCGGGTTATTTATATCAGAAAATGTCATCACTTAGTTGAGTGAGAAATGACTTCGATCACTATAAAGAAAACCCTTCCCCCAGGAAGAAAACAAAACAAGTTCTCCCTTTAAGGTGCTTTCCATTCCCTCGTTTTCAAGTTCCCCTTGGCCACAATAAAGCGTGTTGGCCGCCTGCCACTGGGACCTCAGAGACCAATACATCAGCCAAGTTTTGTTTTCCTCTTAACTCTTTCCATTCCTGTCTCACCAGATTCCTGTCACCTATATCTGTAACGCAGAGGGTATGGCAAAGCTCCATTCTTGGGTCATGGTTGACCTAGATTTTGTGGCCTTAGGGGGCTGGACAAAAAGCTGAAGGAACAGTGGTTTTCTGCTCACTTGCCCCCCAAGTTGTGCATCAGATAGTATATGATAGCTTCCTGTACAGGTGAGGAGGGGTTAAACTAAAGAAAAATTCGGAATGACCCTCAGAGCCAGCTGTGCCCAGTACTTTCACATAGCATTTCGTGTGATGCTCACAGCCTCCTCTTACAGATGGTATTATATTTTTTTCTATTGTAAAATTAACATCAATAATTGTGTAGCCAAGATAGTTAAAATAATTTGACTAAGGTCTACCTGATTCTAACGTCTGTGCTCTAAACCACATCACCGTCCTTCACTTTGCCATACACCCTCCTTCCTATACTAACCCTCTCTGGCCTCAGTTTCCTCATCTGTAACATGACAGGATTTGGCACGACGACTTGGCGTTCCCTTCCAGCTCTGACACGCTGGTACTCTGGGTTGGCATCTGAGTTTAGAAGCAGTGTTGCTGGTAGTCTTTCTCTGAGCGTCTGTCTGAATGTGCACAGACAGGCCTCATTTGCTCATTGCTGCTTGATTGATGCACTGTCTGTGACTCAGTCTCTGAATCACGTTACAGCTCCCATTATCATCTCTCTTGTGCCCACCAAACACACTTTGTTCCATTACTGCTAAGCAAATCCTCTTAGGAATCAAATAGAACTTCAGGAATTTTCTTCTGGTAGTTGCTGAATGCATTACTTTGATCCACAATTTTACTCCATTTCAGAAGCATAGGTGCTCCTGAGAGTTCAAACAAGGTTGGAGTTCAGTGTAGAAGAGAAGGATGCCAACAACCATTTAACTCTGCTGAGTTAGGTATCTTTTGCCTTGTTTTCCGTAGTTTTGTGAGATTAGGTACTTACTTCAAGTCTCATACAGAATAAGCCTCCACCAGATCTTGTGCAGAGAATTCAAATTTGAGTCTGCCTATATTTTAAAACAATACTGCAACCTTTCCCTTGGTATAGTAGTAAAAAGAGGCACCAGATCAGAAATTTTATTCCAGCTTTGCTTCTAATTTTTAATGTGCTGTTTCAAGATACTGTTTACCAATAAAATTAACCTATAAAATTGATTATTTTAAGCTGAGTAATCTTAGAGATTCTATACCCTGAGCCATGTTAATGCTTTAATCATCTCAACTGGTTAGGAGAACATGGAGTCACCTTTTACACATTTTTCCGTTTTACCTCATAGGTTCAATCACCAAGTACTATCAATTCTCTTTTCATATGCCTCTCTGTATTCTCCTTTCCTGTTTCTGTCACCCACCACTGTAAATCTGGACCTTATTTCCCTCCTGGAACCCTGAAATAAATTGCAGGCTGTCCATACTTCCAAGTTCTACCCAATTTCCATTTTGCCTCCCAGTCTTTCTTGTGTGTCATTCACACACACACACACACACACACACACACAGAAGGTGCCAAAAAATGTATACACATTTTAAGAAAAAAAAAATATTAAAATTGCAATACTCAATATATACTGCTAACAAAAGATAAATACAAGTCATGTTTGACTTCTGCAATTACAAGAGGTTCTCAAAGTGGTTATCATCAGTGTCCAGACACTTCTGATTAAGACAAACTATTGCTCGAGCAATGTTGACCAAAGTGTCTACTTGTATTGCTGTGCATTCTGTTTCAATTTCTTCCTGAAGTACCACTAGTGTAGCTGATTTTCTACATTACACTACATCTTTTGAGGTCCCCCATAGATAGAAGTCCAAGAGTGTTAAGTCAGGAGAAGGTCAGGGAAACTCAAAACACAAAGTTCTTGAATTTCAATACCACTTCAAAATGGTCTTGAGTTCCTCGAAGAACAACCAAGCTTCTGCCATTTTCTTTGTCCTGCCTGTCACATGGTGATGCTAGCATTCATTTGATTAATGCCATCTTTTGAGTGAAGGTCATATTGCACCTTGCTGCCATAATTCAATTCAACTTTGAAAATTAATATGTAGATAACATATCTTTAATTGCGTATACCCTTTTTTGGCACCCTGGTATATATGGGTTGTCTGGGAGGCATCCAACCATGTAATATGAGAAATAGAGGCATTTATGGCTGAATTTTTTTCCAGCATATATACATAGGTTTTCTCACTTTTGCTCTTGTTCAAAACTTCAATTATTCCTTTTCTAATGCTTGTGGTATCAAGTTCTCCAGGCTTCCATAAGCAGAAACCACCCAAAATAAACATTCTGTTCTTCCTTGTCCCCCATCTTTATCTTATCTCCGAACCTTTATCAAGGCTTTATTTTGCAACTCTCTTCATAGAATTCTTCAAAGTCCTTGAAGATCCAACCCAAGTACAAAAAAAAAAAGAAAAGAAAAGAAAAGAAAAAAAGCCCTGCCCTCCTTGTTCATCAAGAAGCAAATATCCTGAGCACAAGCTCAATGCCAGGTACATAATGAGCACTTAGTAAATATTTGTTGAATTAATTGATGACTCTCTCAAAGGTATCCTTGATTACTTTATCCTACCTGAGTATCAAGATTCTTTATTCCAATGGCACCAGTTTAGCAGCTCTTTGATCTTATAATATCAGAGAGTAGCTTTGTTTTCAGACACTAAAGGAAGAATAAGATCAATGAAATCAAAGAGGATTTTGAATTGGCCTAATCCTCACCCTGGCCATTTCGCTTATAGACTAGAAGAAGAGGAAGCTCATCTATGTGTCAGGCTTTACTCTGAGCTCTCTGTCCATATTTTACTAACTGAACCATTACAACATTGTTAGGTAGGTTTATATTATCCCCATTACATTGATGTGAAAACCCATGTCCAGAGTGGTTAAGTAACTTGCCCAAGTAAGAAAGCTAGAACATGGTTAAACCAGGATTCAAACCCAGAGACTCTGGCTACAAAGTGAGCAGTCATCAGCTTTATACTGTGCTATCTCTTAGATCATGGCAAAATACAGTGGACTCTCAGTTAACCAGCACCCATGGGGATTGGTAGATGCTGGATAGATGTAAGTACACTCTCAGTTAACTGGAACTCAAGCAACCATAACTCAAAAAAAATTTTTTTGCCAGTTGCATGAGGGTGCTGGTTGCCTGAGTTCCAGTTGACAGAGTATACTGTATAAGAGAATATTGAATATATCAGCAAACCATCCCTGAGAATAAAAATAAAAGTAAAATTAAAACCTTCGAAGTCGGACTCCACAGTCAATGGAGCACAATATAATCTTATTAGGAATAGATATCCCTTTAGATTCAGCTCTTTCTCTATTCATAATCCTCAGTAAAATGCTCTCCTAGCTGTTTATAAATAGCTGTACTCTTGTGTTTTGGCATTAAATGATAACAACCTTGCCCTAGCTGGAGCTCCTTGTTTTTCTTTGAAGGGTCTTCTCTGGCCCTCTGAAATGCCACATGGCTAATGGCAGAAAGTGCCTTCCTTAAGGAAGCTCTACTTCCTGGAGCTTCCCTGGCATGCTGTGCTAGGAAGTTCTGCACTGCAAGCCTCTGATCAGCTGAATAAAAATGAAGTGGGCATTTGTATTTCCCCACTGATTGAGTTGGCTCAACCTGATGTAGGTTCAAATTCACAAAAGCACAGACAGGCTTGCTTCCAGGCTTGCAATGGAGATAAAGGAAGGCAGGCTGTGTGCCCGACTGCCTTGCAAAGTGTGGCATTGGATATGTGTCACTGGTACCCTTTAAAACCAAGGCTTCACAACTCCCCCTCCCCTACCAGTCACAGGATGATTTGTGCAAGATGCCCTACTTCTGATGCCAACTGGACCCAGTTCAAATGAGCTTGCAGTTCAGAAAGTGTTTTTTAAAGGGTGAGTGCATCCATCATGGATAAAATTATCTGTAACACAAGATGTCTTAAACTGTTCCCCTCTTGGTTTTTTCAAGCTTAATATTTGCTCTGTCTGAAAAGTTTTTCCTCAGAAAAGCCAAGAACTTGGTCACGTACATTCCAGCTGCTTCAGAGAATGTCAACCTGGTTAAATTATGTTTTCTGAGTCTGTGTAATGAACAATTATAGTAGTATCTTGAAATTTACAAGTTTAGCATTCAGATTTCCAGCATTTATAAAATACAGTTTAGGTTCACAGGGAGGAATAATTTGTAGGTTACCTGTGGTCATGAATATGAATTGCCCACTTAGGGATGCAGGAGGTTAGGTAGGGGTCCATTAGAGTGTACAGCTGTCTGAAAAAAATCCAGCCATTGTCAATAGAATGAGAAAGGTTACAGGGCTGGATACTTTCTGGACAGCCCTCGTTTGTCTAGCTGAATGTCCAGCATCCACATCACCATGTGCACTGTTATTCTCTGGAGCTATAATTATAATTTAGAATTTCTTGTCCAAATGTCAAGGGTAAATTCTACATCTGAATCAGTGAAATAGCTTTAGATTTTTGTACAAATGGTTGTGGCATAAGGCTGTTGTTGAGTTTCCCACTCCATACTCCAACATTGCTAATCAGTGAAGTGCCCTGGCCAAATGCAGCCTGCATCAGACTCCTCTACAAAAGGTTAATTGGATTGGGTGCTTGAAAATGTGAAAATTCTTCACTATTTCTGGGCTTTGGAAGGTCTAAAATAAGCTGCCTCTTTCTTTCTCTTTCTAATTTGAGCCTGACATTAAATACAGCTGTCCATTCTCTGCTACACACGTTTGGGTCTCTTAGTCCTTGCCAAGCCTTCTCCAAGCACATCAGGAAAATGGGTCACTTCATTTGTTCTGCCCATCCCTGACATTGGGGTTGGGATAGATGTTTGGGGAAGATACAGTAAAAATGAATAAATAAATAAAGGAGAAGAAGAAGTCGGGACCAGATTTCATGCAGGAGCAATATAGGTGGGCACACACTATATAACATTTCTATATAGGCAAAATCATATTCCTCCTCCCTCAACCAGAAACTCAAGTATGGTATCTTAGAACAGCCTACTTCTTGGCCTCAGTTAAAACATTTGCCACACACAAATAACTTTTGTTAGGAAACAAACTTTATAATCTATAGAAGACACTTAAATTTTGTGCATTTTGATTTAATATCAATTTCTTAATAATTTTTGGGTTTTTCCATTATAATTATCTGCCATCTCAGAGTATAGGCCTATTTTTTTCTTTTTCTATTATTAGTTTTAGGTGTAGAAAACAACATAATGATTAGTGAGACATTTATATACCACACAAAGTAATAACCCCAACAAGTCTACTACCCATCTGACACCATACATAGACAATATTATTGACTAAGAGTATATACCCTATGCTGTACTTCACATCCTATGACTATATATATACAAAGAAATATATACCTCAATACATACTGATAATAAAAGATGAATACAAGTCACGTTTGACTTTTGCAATTACAAGAGGGGCTCAAAGTGGTTACCGTCAGCATCCAGACACTTCTGATTACCATGAACTACTGTTGGAGGAACATTGACCAAAGTGTCCACTTGTATCTCTGCACATGCCATTTCAATTTCTTCCTGAAGTACCACCAGTGTAGCTGGTTTTCTGCAGTACACCACATCCTTTAAGGTCCCCCATATGTTGAAGTCAAGAAGTGCTAAGTCAGGAGAACAGGGGGGAAACTCAAACAATGTTCTCAAATTTCAATTACCACTTCAAAATGGTCGCGCTCCTCGAACAACAACTGTGCTTTTGCCATTTTGTTTGACTGTCCTGCCTGTCCCATCTTGATGCTAGCATTCATCAGATTGAGAAAGACAAATACTATATGATTTCACTTATATGTGGAATATAAAGAACAAAATAAATGAACAAACAAAACAGAAACAGACTCATGGATACGGAGAACAAACTGATGGTTGCCAGAGAGAAGGGGGGTTGGGGAACTGAGTAAAAAAGATGAAGAATTGGTAGTTACAAACTAGTCATAGGAATATAAAGTACAGCATAGACAATATAGTCAGTAGTATTGTAATAACTATGTATAGTGCTAGGCAGTTACTAGATCAATCAGGGGGATTACTACATAAATTATATAAATGTCTAACCACTATGCTGTACAGCTGAAACTAATATAAAATAAGATTGAATGTTAACTGTAACTGAAAATATAAATATTAAAAATAAATCTATATATACTCCAAAAATAAACAAACAAAGAAAGCAAAGCAGTCTGATTTACCCTATATTACTAATGCAGATACTAACACAAACCATCACGAGTATATGCATGCATGGTATGACTTAGAATGCTTAGAGCTGCAAATAAGAGAAAAGTGTAACTCAAATGCCTTAAACAATAAGGAGATTTATTACTTTACACAATTGAAAAAGCAGAGTGTCAAAACAGACTCCAGGAGCAGGAGTATACATGACATCATAAATTCATCAAAGATCCATGCTTTCTCTTTATTCTGCCATCCTGACTGTTGCAAAAGGGCTATGAGTGTTATATTACATCACCTTCATATAAAACAAACAAAAACATAGCCAGGGGAATGAAATGACTGTGGTTGGCTTAACTTCATCAGAATAATCAGGGTCTGTGTGCTGGAGCCAGGGAGGAGGGGGTTAGCATCCTTAGAAACACATGGATGTGTGGAGGAGTGGATAGCTGATAAAAGTGCAGGTTATGACTTGGGCAGGAAGGAGATGGGTACTAGGTTGGCAAACAACCAAATGTCTACTTACACACACTCTCTAACAAAAAGTCTTCTTTCTAAGAAGGGCATTAAGCTATCTCATCCCAGATCTGCAGCAGGAGCCTGGAGGCCCAAATCTCCTTTTTATCTTCACTGGATTAGCCACCCCTGAAACTGACCTCTAAATGTTTGGTTTGATTTTAGAAAAATAATTTTAGCTGCAGCTTTTTACTGGGCCTCTGATCATCGATGCTTAATTACAATGCACGATAAGAATAATTGTGTGACTACAAAATAAGTATCAGACTGATTTTCTTATTGACTTTACTTGATTGCATGAGCTCAATTCGTAATGTCATCCGTGTAGCTCATGCACCTAAATAGAGGGAACTCTGAAATGCTTTCTTGATGCAGTTGGTGCAATCTCCCAATTTTTGCCAGCATTGTACAGCATGGTTCTGTTTAGACCCTAGATGAACTTTACAGTAAACAATTCTTTTTAAATGAAACAAGAATATACATTGAGGTAAAGACAGGCTATTCAATAAATGGTGCTGAAAAAACTGAAAAGATACTTGCAAAAAAATAAAATAAAACTAGACCACTTTCTTACTCTATATACAAGAATAAACTCAAGATGGATTAAAAAAAAAAAAGACTTCTTGATGATATCCCTGGAAGACTTAGTAAACTGCCTAAAAGTACTTTTAAATATATATATATATATATATATATATATATATATATATATATATATTTTTTTTTTTTTTTTTTTTTTTTTTTTTTTTTTTTTTTTTTTTAATTTGTGGGACGGGGGTGGGGTATGTGGGTAGCTCCCTGACTGGGAATCGAACCCAGGCCGCAGCGCTGACAGCGCCAGTGCCAAAGCCCCAAGCCACTACACCATCAGGGAACTCCCACTTTTAAATATATTTTAAGGGAATTTGTCCTTGATACAAATTCTTACAGTTAGAACATGCATTGAATAAAATGTTTGTCCTCATTTATTTATGAATATTACTAAAAAAATAATTTAAAGGCAGAGCAACATGGTGGATAAAAACAGATTCTGAAGTCCAAGTGCCTGAATTTAAATCTTAGTTATGCCACTCGTTAGTTGTGTGGCCTTAAGCAAGTTATTTAATCTCTTCTTGCTTTGGTTTCCTCATTGTAAAGTGAGGATAAGAATAGCACCTACCTCTCTTGCTGTTGTGAATATTAAGCATGCATAAATAGAAGTGTTTGGCTTAGAGTAAAACTGCTGTAAATATCAACACATTTACATGTTTTTGTATGCCTTCTATGAGGCAGGTCCTGTATTATATACATTTGTCTCTAATATACATTTGTCTCTAATCCTTAAAAAAAATTCTAAAAGGTTATCTAGTACTGCAAACACCAATAGTTAATAATAGCTAACGTTAAATTGAACACCCACTATGACTACCAGGCACTGTTTGGAGTAGCAAGCAGGCATCATCTTATTGAAGCTTCACAATAACCCACAGAAATACGATTTTTCCCATTTTACAGATAAGGAAACTGAAGCACAGAGAAATCAATTCAAACAAACAAAAAAATACTTTGGTCTTTTCTAGCTGTGGAAAAGTATTCTCAGAACATAACTAAGGAGAATCATTAGAAAAGAGTGAGTTGAATTCCTCTATAAAATGAATTTGGAAACATTTTAAATATCCTGGAATTGCCTAGGAGAGAATTTGGAAAGAATGGGAGTGGGTAAGGATCTGTAACACAGCGAAGGGCATAGGGTCAATGAAGAAATTTGGCAGGTGAAAGGTTCTCTGTCATAATAATGCCCTGCAATTTTTTAAAACAGAAATATATATTTATGATTCAGTTTTAAGTAACCTGCTTTGCTGTAATTTAACCCTTCATTATTTCCTATTTGTTGTCATTGTTAAAAGTTTATTACCAACTAGTCTTCAATATGTGAAATTGGCGGGAGGTGGGGGAGGAATGTGACCTGAAATATTGGCAGAGAAAAATAAAAATCAGCTATGAAAAGAAAAACACAACATCAAGAATTCAGTGTAAATAGATCACCTGAGTAAGATATGCCTAAGAGAAATATAACTCACCCAGAAAACCATGGAGGCACTGCGGGGAGGGTCACTGCGTGTATCATGGGCATCGTGGCTGGAGGCATTTCTACTTCAATAGTGAGAATTGTAATAAGCCAGAGGACTTGGTCTATCCACTTAGCTGACTTTTGGGTTATTTGGAGGAACACACTATCTTGTAGCAAGAAGAGACTTTAGTAAGTTATCTGGTTCAGAATCTTCCTTTAATAGATTTGGAATCCAAGACCAGAGAAGAAAGTGACTTGCCCAATCCCAAATAAGAAGCAGCAGAGGAAAGACCACAATCAGATCTCCTGACTGGGAGTCTGCTGGGCAGTCCCTCTGCCCCTGCCTCTTTCATGAGAGAGAATTCCATTACTCGAGGATGCTTTGGGAAAGTCCTAAAGATTTAGAGCTCTCCAGTGGGCTGATTGGCTTAGCATCTGGGAAATTCTGAATCACATCGGATGGAATGTTTTGTTTATTTCCTCCCCACAGTGCTAAAGGGGAGAAAGAGTTCTTTTTTCCCCCAGCAGCTAATTTGCCGGGAGCAACAAATAAGTTCCCAGTTCATCTGGTCTCGCTTGCAACCAATGTTTTCCTTTAGCCATCTATTTGCTAGTTTCAGGGAAAGAAAATTTGAAATATTTTATTTATTTTCAGAAGTTACTAAGAGATAAGGAAGAGAGTTATTTCCTTAACGCTTCTCTAATAAACATGCTATACCTACTACTAGTGGCAAACTAACGCAGAGCTCCCATTTAAGGTACAGCCAGAAATGGAGACTGCTAAAACCAGGACCAGTAGCGATCATTCTGGTTGAATGGGTCAGAAGCCCTTTTGTAAACCAAATTAAAATCAACACCATTAAATAAAAACCAGTCAGTGCTCACTTGGGCAGCACATATGCTAACTTAAACCGGGGTTGCCCAAGTTTAAGTTAGAGATTGAAAACACCTTAATCTCCTTTTTACTTTGGGTTAGTAGTTTCTGAGACAGACCCCTAAGTAATCAGATAATTACTAAGCTCATCCAGTTTATTCATTCCATCAAGTGACATTCATTTCAGAGTGACCTTCACAAGGTCCAATGGCTAAAGAGTGCATGTCTGGACTTGAACTCAGGTCTCTTCAATCTCTGGCCATTGACGCTCCTGTGACTTACTAAGGTGTTAAACGCTCTTAACTTCTGCCTCACCTGAACTAAGATCTCTTTGGAGGCAGAAGCCATGGCACAAGGCTGGAGGCAATATGTTACTATGTCCAGTAACCATGGAAAATTCCATGAGATTAAGTCAGAGAAAGCTGTAACTTGACCTAACTGATCTAAACTAATGCATACAAGGGTGCAAAGGAGGCACACAGAAAACTAGTTAGTGTAATTCTTGAGAGTCGAGATTTCTGTGTTATGTCCCATTTTCTCTTTACATTGGTCCAAATGTGATCCAATAATGTTTAAAACAACAACGACCAAAAAAAAAAAAAAATCCTTGTAGTCCTGAGGGAAAAACACATGTAGGAAATCATGTTGCATTGGCCATTCTTTTTGTAAAAATGTGGTGATGGAAGATATTCACCAGGCCACAGAAGAAAAAGGAAATTAACTTTGATCCAATGCCCGGTGACAGTCACACAGTCAGCTAGTAGTGGAATTTTAGGACAATTATTTAATTCTACTACTTCACTCGCTGTCTTCACAAGGAGGGGATAAGAGAGTAAATGAGCTATTACCCATACAGCTCTGCACAGCGCTCGGTGTAGTCAGTATGTACTAATATTGACAAAGACGAGGAGGAAGAGGAGGAAGATGTAACTAGCTTAATATTAACACACCTTAAAATAACCCTGTGGTGTTCATAATAACTCCTCACTTTCCAAATGAAGACCCTGAGGTCTGGAAAGTTTTAATGCCCTGCTCAAAGTCACACAATTAGGAAAGGAGCAGAAAATGGGACATAAAACCAGGACCACCTGATTCCAGTGCCCATTTGCTTTCTACTAGAATGACTTTCAGTAAACTTCTACTTGGGTTTAATTTCAAGGTGGGGGTGTGTGGGAATTTTTCTAACAGTGCATAGTTATCCGCCATGTAATTTTGGGATCTCCCTTTTTGTTTTTGTGCTAGAAAACTTGGAATCAATTTATTTCCCAGGTATAATTATCTAATTAACTCTGAAAGACTTGATCCCTTCCTTCTGTTTATAGCATCTCTTCTTTTCTGTGGATTGGTTTATATTTATTTTTTAATTTGAGCATCATACTCTATTTCTCTTGGGTGTATCTTTTCAAAAACTGTCCAGGCTATCAGAAACAAGTAGAAATTCAAACTTAAGTATTTGAGGGCTGTATTAGGTTGTAGGGGGAATGAAAAGGATAAACCTAAGTTTCTGACATCAAGAGACTTACAGTTTAGTTGAGGATAGTAAGATATATACATAAAAATGATGGGGCAGTAAGTAAATTCTAAGTGAGAGGGATAATGGGCGGACAATACAAGATAACTCAGAAGATGAAAAGATATTTCCAAAATGGGGGTTACAGTGGAAAGATCTTTCTGAAATTTCGGCTTAGAGTGGTGGAAAACAAAATATGTTACAGTGGAATCCAAAAGCTGGAACTTTAATCATTTACTTGCTTATTTATTCAACATATTTTATTTATCTCCCCTGTGCTAGTCTGTGTACATGGCTGTAAGTACAATAGGAATGGTGTTTGCCCTTGTAGAATTTAAAGTTTAATTTGTCAAGAAAAACTAATTAGTTCTACCAGGTTGTACTTCTAGATAAACCAAAGAGTGGGAGGTACTGAAATAGAATGATCTAGTCTGAATTTTAAGTATTCATCTCATTTCCATTAGCCAGTGTATTTTTCGTTAAAAGCAAATTTATTCTAGGTTGTTATGGCTTCAGTTATGTTCAACCCAGACCAGTCATTACACTGAGTGAAAGGTATATTCATTTTAACATCTTCCTTTTATTGGGGAAAATTAATTATTCAGCTAGATTATGTTGGAACTTAAACCAGAAACTATGTAAATATTATTAGAAGGGCACTAAGGTAATTTCTTTAGTAGTAAACAACCCACCTCAGCACACTTGGCCGGCTACTTTGCTGTATGAATCATGAAAATTTTTTAAGATCAATGTGAATGGTGAGCAAGCCATCCACCTTCTCAAGGGCTGATTTGTATTTCATTCATCATTTTGATTTCAGAAACCTTTGGGATAACAATGGATAATTTGAAAAAAGGAACTTTTATATTTGCCTCCAAAATCTTTTATTTTATGCAGAAAGAAAAAAGTACACCATTTTTCTGGAGGGAAAGTTATTTTATTTATTTTTGGAATAATGAATATTTTTCCTAGTATACAAAACAATCTAGTGCAAAGGAATAACACCAAGCTAAGAGAGAGGAGACTTGAGTTTTATTTTGATACTACCCATGCCACTCTGTGGGTTTTCATTTTTTCATCTTGTCTACTGGCATTAGCAAGATTTCCAGTACAATACTGAAAAGCAGTGATGACAGAGGACATCCTTGTCTTTTTCCTGATCTTAATGAAAAAGGTTCAAGTTTCTCATCGGTAAGTCTAATGTTAACTGTACGTTTTTTGTAGATATTCTTTATCAAGTTCAGGAATTGCCCATCTGTTCTTACTTTGCTGAGAGTTTTACCATGAATGGGTGTTGGTTTTTCTCAAATACTTTTTTCTGCATCTATTGATATGATCATGTGATTTTTCTTCTTTAACCTGTTGATGTGGTTACATACATTGATTTTTGAATGTTGAACCAGCCTTGCCTACCTGGGATTAATCCCACTTGATCATGGTATGTAATTCTTCACATACATTGTTGCATTCAATTTGCTAATATTTTGTTAAGAATCTTTGCATAAATGTTCATGAGACATGTTGGTCTATAATTTTCTTTTTATGTAATATCTTTGGTTTTGGTATTAGGATAAATGCTGCCCCCATAGAATGAGTTAGGAAGTATTTCTCTACTTCTTTCATCTAAAAAAAAAATTGTAGACAAGTGGTATAATTTCTTCCTTAAATGTTTGGTAGAATTTATCAGTGAAATGTCTGAGCCTAATGTTATTTTGGAAGGTTGCTAATTATTAATTCAAGTTCTTTAATGGATATAAGCCTGTTCAGATGTTCTATTTGTTCTTCCGTGAGTTTTGGTAGATTGTGCCTTTCAGGGAATTGACACATTTCATATAGGTTATCAAATTCGTAGGCATAATATTCCTTTAGTATCCTTGTAAAGTCTATGGGATCTGTAGTAAGTCCCCTCTTTTATTTTTGGTATTAGTAATTTGTGTTCTATCCTTTTTTTTATTAGCTAGATTAGCTACAGGATTATTGATTTTATTGACCTTTTCAAGGAAGCAGATTTTGGGGGGATTTTCATATATTAGTATTTTTAATGCTCTTGGCTTAACCATGTGAAATGTCATCATGTATGTATACATATATTCTTACATTATTATCATCCTAGCAATTTTCTGAAACTTCTATATGATTTGAGGCCAAAAAAATCACAATATTTATTGCATATATGCATTCTAGGGAATAAATTAGAATGCATATATGGAATACATATTGTCTGTCTTTATATACCTAGACTGTACAATTTTAATAAAATTTACAATGTTAAGCATTTTTCTGAGGTACTAACAATCCGTAGACAAATATCCTGAATGCAAGTCAAATTTGAATGATGTTTCATTAGCTCTCCCCAGTGACTATTAGTATAAACATCCAACTAGTTTTCTATTTTAGATTTTTCAGTACCATTGATCTAGCTACCTAACCATCCAACCATCCATTCATATATTCATTTAACAAATATTTATTGAATACCTACTGCATGCCAACCACAATGCTAAGCATTAAGTTTAGTATTGAGCAGCATATACATAATTCTTTGCTGTCGTAAAACCTATACTCTTTTGTCCTCACTACTTGCTCATTTGCTTCAGTTCCCATCTCCCATTGAAACTTCTAGTAAATTCCCAATCTTTTAATAATTCTACTACAGATTTTTTTTAATATGGCATTCTCTCTGTTTACTACTTCATTTATTCTGTAATATAAAATGCCTGATCTGCCTGCTATCTAAGTGGTTTCACCATAATCCATCTTCCCCATAGTACTAGAAAAGTCATCTTTTTGAAAGCAAATCTGATCATCATTCTCAACATCACAGTGAGGGGGCACCAGATACTAAGTGTCACTCTATGGAATGCAATATAAAGTGTACAGTACCACCTAAAATGTATACTTGCCTTAAAAAAAATTGAAGCTGAATCTAATTAGGTCTTTTAGAGTAAACTACCAGTATAGGAAATAGGAAAAATATAAGAAAAAGTTTAAATTACACCAATAAGGAAGCAAACAAATCAATGAAATATGTGGGACAGACTCCAGGACATTATATTAGGTTTCTTCAATAAGTCAGTGGCATAAGAATAAATGAGGGTGGGAAAATGAAGTGATCCAAATTAAAATATGTAGAATCAGTACAAATTAATGAAACATAGGAAATTAATGGAGCGGGGGGGTCTTCTTTTGAGCAAACCTACTATAAAAAAAGATGATTATAAGATAATTAAGAACATTTCAGTTCACAAATGATTAAATAATGCCAATGTCATATTATTAATTTAGTTAGATGTGAAAATGGATGGTGGTTAGGTAAGAACATATCCATACATAGAGAAATTTGGATAAAATAAAATCAGGTAGGGGTCTTGGTTTAAATCCATAATTTAAATAAAGTACAGCAGAAGTAGAAAAATCTTGACAATTGTTAAGGGGCTGATGTGTATATGGTAATTTTTTATATTATTTGGGTATGATTATATTTTCATAATAAAATTTTAAAATTAGTTCAGTCATATAACTGGTTCTTTTTAAAAAGAATATGCTAATAATCTGCTGGCTAAAGAACAAAATCTAACTCTTAAGCTTGCTATGCAAGTCCCTTTATTGACTGAATCCAAACTAGTTTTCAACCTACTTTTGCATTCCCTAAAATATCTGCCTTGCATGACTCTTTCTCCTGAACCTTCCATGGCCTTTCATGACTCTCAATCTTTGTGCTTTCCATTCTCACTACTCAGAATTTTCATGCTGTACTTCTCACATTGTAAATGTACTCATCCCTAAAGACCCAGCACCATGTTTTGACCACTGAGACAAGAAGCTCAGTTAGAGAGTTAGTCATTCTCTCCAAGTTTCCCCCTTATCTATGACTTTTACAGGTTTTACTATATTCTGTGTCTATATCTCTATATTCTTAGCACCACCATCGTGCTTGGGAAACAAGCGGGTGCTTGACTAGTGTCTATCAAATGAATACAATGCATGCAGAGTAAATTCTTTCTTTGTGAATGTCCTCCTGATGACCTGAAGACAGCCAATATAGAAGCAGCATTTTTCTGTCTTGCAGTGTTTTTCTCCTGTCTTATAAATCTTCTCAGAAACTTAACTTCTCTGTAGCCTGTACGCTTATAATTGTGATTGTCTTTCCAATCACAATTATAAGCTTTCAGGCTACAGAAATATGTTAATATTTCATTTGTAAACACCATTAACAAATTGACTCTGTCATTAAGATTTAATGATTTTTAGACTAGCTGAGATTTATCTTTAGAAAAACACTGAGACTTGATTCCTTTAATGAAGTTTTTTTCCTGACCTAGCAATTCTAATTTCTACTTAATTGGTTTGTGTTGATATTAGGTTTAGGTGCTTGAGTTCCTCCCCAAAGTATATCCTCATAGATGCTGCTGCCAGATCATTTGGCTGCAATGCATTGCTTTTTCTTTACATTTTTTTTTAATTTAAAAGGTATGAAACCATGTGCTTCCTCTTATTTATTTATTTATTTATTTTGTTTCACTCTTGGGGACTTTGTATGTTATCACTCTAACAGGAGTTTTGAATCTTGCGAGGGAGTTTAAGTCAAATAAATCACTTTTTTCTGATAAAATCTTGATAGTTTTAAACCACAAGACTTTGAATGTGTGTGTGTGTGTGTGTGTATCCTCTAGGTCAGGCATGTCTAACCTGGGGCACAGGACAGCTTTGAACGTGGCCCAACAGAAGTTCTTAAAATATTATAAGACTTTTTTACAGGCTTTTAAAAAGCTCATCAGCTATCATTAGTGTTAGTGTATTTTAATGTGTGGCCCAAGACAATTCTTCCAATGTGCCCCAGGGAGGCCAAAAGGTTGGACACCACTGCTCTAGATAAATCAATCTTATCTTCAGTATGTTGATATTTTAAAGAACCCACAGTAAAGATAAAAAAAGCTTGGTCATGAGTCACCAACTAATGAATGCACAAGTACAGTATGGCCCATCCATACAATGGAATGTTATTCAGCCATAAAAATAAATGAAATTGTGATATATGCTACCTGGATGAATCTTGAAAACATCATACTAAGTAAAAGGAGCTAGTCACAAATGACCATATATTGTATTGTTCCAATTATTGGAAATGTCCAGAATAGGCAAATCTATAGGGACAGAAAGAAATTAGTGGTTGTCTAGGGTTGGAAGTGTTGAAGGGAAATGGGAGGAGATTGCTAATGGGTATACGATTTCATTGTGGAGTAGTTAAACGATGCACTGTAGAATTGTACACCTGAAACCTATGTAATTTTTGTTAACCAATGTCACCCCAAAAAGTTCAACAATAATAATAAAAAAAAAAGTCCTGGGGGGGAAAGAAAATTTTGAAATTAGATAGCAATGATGACTACATAACTCTTAACACACGAAAAACATTTAATTTTAAACATATTGTATATAAAGTATATCTCAATAAAGATGTTACCTTTCTTTAAAACATCCATGGGTTTTTGATACATTATTTTTAGGGTAATGCTGGCAGGTGTAACAGACAAACTCAAGCATTTCAGTAGCTTCACTCTAGCAAATTTGTTTGTTTTCTCATTCACATAACAGGTATTCCTGGTAGGTGAGGAGCCTCTCATGCATGCATTCAGAGACTCAGGTGTTTTCCATCTTACATATCTGCTCATCTCTGAGGCCTCCGAGTCCTGCATTAGCTGGCATATGAGGAAAAGTAATAATGGAAAGAAATATATCCATTTCCCTGCTTTCCTAGCTGGAAGTACCCACTATTGCTTCTACTCAAATTCCATTGTGCCAAATAGCACAACTAATTGCAAGGGAGTCTTAGAACCATAACTTAATTGTGTGTCCAGGAAGAAGAGGAAACTGGTAGAGCAAACGACTATCCACGCACTCTTTTACTGTTCTCACCCTTCCCAGTCTTTTCTCCATTCTCATCTCCCCAACTTATTTGTGCTTATCTCTAGTTGTTTGTCATGCTTTATTTATGACCTAATATAATTCTGTTATATACATTCTCAGTCTTTAATTAGGCACATACAGTATACATCTGTTAGAAAAACTGGATTGTTTTTCATCTTTTAAGGGGAAGGAGAGTATGGTTTTTGTATGTGCAGCACCTGGGGAGTTATCCACTTGTCCCTTCACTCTTTAACCCATTACCTTTGTCATCAGACATGTCTTTCTTTAAGAAATCTATTCCCGTTACTCCTCTTCTTAGAACATTCATGGTTCCATTGCTTACAGATTTGTTCCTCAAATGTCAGTCTGTAGAATGCAACCAGTCCACAGTGAAGTGGTCAATGTATGTAGTCTATGTATGTGTGTGTGTGTGTGTGTGCATGCATATGTGTGTGCATGCATGTTTGTGTGTACAAGTGCATGTAACGCATGCATATGTGCGTGTTTGTGCATTCATGTGTGTGCATGTACGTGTGTATGCATGTGTTTGTATGTACACATGTATGCATGTGTGTACACACATGCCCACGCATGTGTGTATGTGCATGCATATGTATGTGTGTATGCATGTGTATGTACATGCATGTATGTGTGTGTGTATATGTTTGATTTAATGTTTCCAACTGTCCTTGCTCAACAAATTTATTTGAAGATTTCATCCTTTTGATCTTTTGAGGGTATTAAAAATAATACTTTCTTTCATGAAGCTAGGGTCCTAGTTAGACTATTTTTAAATGTCCTTTCATTCTAAAATAGACTTAACCTTATCCTTTGTGAAAATGTGGGTTGTGAGAGCTAGCGAGCTTTCAAAGATGCCCTTTGAGGGAAAAGTTTATGGCATTGCCATTCACCAGACACTTGGAGGTATGTCATCTCCCTCGTCGTGATCACATGATGCATAATCCTGACCTGCTGCTTGGAAGGCTTGTGCCTGTAAGTGGTCCGTGGGGATGAGAGTGCAGGATGTTTCAGGAATTTAGAGAGTGTTGTGAAGAGAGTAGGAGGGTTCATACTAGGTCCTGTATGAATTTCCTGTAAGACTGATTGTAATGAGAGAACAGTCTCTGGTCCTACCTCTCTAGAGGGGGAAACACTTCCCTCTACGCTTTTAGCGTCTGTGGGTGGCCTAACTATCAAGCTGACAAAACACAGATTAATAGGAGAAAATCATGCACATTTATTTAATATTTTTATGTGTACATGTAGTCTTCAAAAGAAAACTGAAGACCCAAAGAAGAATTAGGCCCAAAGGCAAATGCCTTTTTATACAAAAAATAATGAATTATGGGGATGTGACAAAGCAAAGAAGTTTGGGATAGTCAACTGTGGGATAGTGATTAGTAAATATATGGGGGAAGCTAATGGAATATCAGTGTTATTTCAGTAGGTTTGTTTGTGCAGGTTCATTTTGGTGCTGACTCCCAGTCTCGGAAAAGAATGTTCTTCTCTTTCTGGCACAGGGATGGTACCTTGTTCTTGGGTATGTCCTCTTTTAGGAAGACAGGGAGAGGTAGGAGACCTCTTCCTGCATCTGTGGCTCCTCAAAGTGGCATATTTGGGGGCAGCATGTTCTAAACCCCTTTAAGTTTATAATGTACATTTGAAACACTGATTTCATTTGGCCAACTTTCTCATTCTTAGATTCAAGTTGGCCTCACATTACTTGTACACGCACCCCCAACTTTCTCTACTTGCTGTTATTTTAGAAATGAACCACTTACAAATAATAGTCAAAGCCCTCAAAACTGGACCCAAGTGACCGTAGCACAAATGTAGTAAATGTCTATTCTATCAAACTTGTATGCATTGACCTCCCGTCTGTGGATCAGTGTGGGTCCTCATGTAAGTCATGTCAGCCCTTTGGGGCTCAGTTTTCATCAATAGAAAATGAAAGAGTGTCTAATGTCTCTTCATTTCTAATACTGGATAAGCTACATTATCCATGCCTGATGCATATGTACTTTGTGGTAAAATTCTAACCAGGGCTTTATATTCTGTTCATAGTTAGAGTCTGAAGAACTTTAAATAAATAAAATACATATTGTGTGTTTAAAGGTTAAATGTAATAGAAACCACCTATCATTTGGGTGTTGGAACTACAACTAGAGACAAAGTTTGCTTTTATCAGTTACTCATGCTCCAAACATGTCGTGTCCCGCACGACACAGGCAGTGAGTGGGTGAACGGGAAGGGCGGCACAAGGTGGTGAAACACAGCAGCCAAAAATAAGTTTCAAGCGGGGTGAAGGGGCTCCAGCCTCATGGACTGAAAGAGCCCTGAATCGGGTCACCGCATAGCTTTTATTGGTCAGCATACAAGGAAGTGAGACTGGTTATTCCATTGTCTGTGAGTAACGTTGCCTAGGGGACTGCCTTTTTTTCCGAAAGTCTCCATTGTGTTTCAACATACATTGTATCTCTATAAGAACATATAGCCCCGAGGACTCAGTGTACCGAAACCACCCTATGGGGTAGACTCAGTACCTAAATTGTTCCTGTTGGCACATGACTGATACTGTTCTTTCGGGTCACCATGGCAGCATTGTGGGACACAAGGCCACCAGGGGGTTGATGATAAACCTCAGAGAGGATGAGGGGCTGTGCCTCATCTCTGTTGAGCCCAAGCTCTCTCCTGATGGCCCCTATGCGACTGTGCCTGTCTTAGGTTGTTCTTCTTTGAGGAATCTTACCCGTCATTGACTAACCAGCCATCCTTCAGGGCCACACAGGGTGATGTGAGGTATTCTATACCCCCGTGGCCTCCACGCTTAGCTCCTGCCTTAGGAAGTCATGGGGAATGCATGAGGGGACAGAAGGTTTGGCAGTTGTAAGGCAACACAAACAGACTCCAGCTTCTCCTGACAGTGGCAGTTTTATTATTACACCAGCAAAGACAGGCAACTTGTTTAGTTTCCAGGATTTTTTTCCAAGAACATGTGGGCCCTGGAGCTGGCAGTGAAGGCGTGTAGATTCAAAATGGGCCAATATTTACTAATATGTTGCAGCAAGAGGTCAAAAAGTGAGAATGGACAATAACAATATGGATATGGGACCTGGGATTGGAATCTGCTAGAGTAATGAACATAAATATTGTTTTAAAGTTGTTGTTAAGTAAGAAGGAGGTACTATGTTAGCATCAGCATTTGTTCTTGAAAAAGAGGCACTAATGTAGTATGTATCAACTCAGAATCACTGAAGATAGAGAAGAATGAGAGCCTGTCTTTGTTATGTGAACTCAAATGTAACGAAGTAGCTGCCGATTACTGAACCTAAGTGGTTTATCCCAGTGGTTCACAACCGTTTTGGCACCAGGGACCAGTTTTGTGGAAGACAGTTATTCCACAGACTGGGGATTGCGGGTGCTGGTTTCAGGATGATTTAAATGCATTACAATTTGTTGTGCACTTTATTTCTATTATTATTACATTGTAATATATAATGAAAGAATAATACAACTCACCATAATGCAGAATCAGTAGAAACCCTGAGCTTGGGTTTTGATATGAGTCTGCAAATGATTTATTATGGTCTGTGCAGTCAAACCTCTGTGCTAATGTTCACCTGTATTTGCAGCCACTCCCCAGTGCTAGCATCACCGCCTCAGCTCCACCTCAGCTCCACCTCAGATCATCAGGCATTGGAATCTCATAAGGAGCGCACTACCTAGATCCCTCCCATGTGCAATTCACAATAGGGTTCGGGCTCCTACAAGAGTCTAATGTCGCTGCTGATCTGACAGGAGGCAGAGCTCAGGCAGTAATGCGAGCGATGAGGAGTGGCTATAAATACAGATGAAGTTTCCTTCCCTCACCTGCTGCTCACCTCCTGTTGTGTGACCCGGTTCCTAACAGGCCACGGACCAGTACTGGTCTGTGGCCAGAGGCTTGGGGACCCCTGGTTTATCCCATTATAATGTGAGGTAAGTAGAGTGGGTTTCTGCAGTCAGAAACTTGGTTTCAGTCTGGCTCAGCCACTTAAAATCTATGCAAGTTACTTACTCTTGAAAGCTTCGGTGTCCTCGTCTATAAAACAAAGACAAGAGTATAGGGTCATGGTAAAGATTTAAAGAGATGTGAACCCAAAACCCATGGTAAGCATTCAAGGAATTAATAATTATTACAACGCCAACCTTTAGCACACATCCCTAGGTCTCCTGAACCAGCGCTTTCTATCTTCACCATTTTTGCTCCGAAAATCCATCTGTTTAAATTTTCTGAAACGCCTTGTGATTTTTGTTTCTTTTCTTCTCCTCTTCCTCTTTTCTCCTCCTTTTTTGTTGGCCCTCTTCTCAGTCAGTAGGAATGGGTAGTGGCCATATGCCAAACTTCATGAAAGAGTATACCTTCACATGAGCCATGTGTCATCTGAAGTTTGGGATCTGGAAATGATCCTTCAATGACTACAAACTAGACAAGGAGAGTGATTGTCTCATTTTTCCCTCCCGTCACCTCACCAGGCAGAGCTGCTGCCAGCTCAAGGCTAAGGCATCAGCTGGGTTGTGCCTGGTGCTGGCAGTGCAGCTGCAGCAGTCAGAATTGGGAAAGCTGCATTTTATTTTTTGAGACAGGTAACTACCAGTGGGTTTGGACACACTCGAACGTCTCGAATAACTACCGAACTGCTGTACACTAGCAGGATAGGTTTTCTCCCAGATGAAGCTCAAGCTGCCACTGGGACTGCTCTCTTCACAGCTCTGCTTATTAAATGTTTTTCCCAATCTTCAGACTCCACTGCAAATATCAGTTCCTCCATGGAGGCCTTTCTTGGTCTCTCTTCTGGACTTACCCTTTCAACTCATAGCATATGTTTATAGCAGAGACTTGTATCTTTTAGTCTCCTTGATTAATTTGGTGAAGTATTCCAGGGCCTCCTCATGTAAAGGGACCATCTAAAGAATGCTTGTCATTCAGACTGGCCCTGAGATTATGGAAGAAAGAAGACTACATATGGGAAAAACTTTTAAACTATGTATCCCAACCATGGTTCTCAAATTCTGTGCATGTGACAAGGTATCTATAGAATAAAGTATACACATGAAAGGCTCTCTAACTGGGCCATGCTGATCTCTCCAATCTTGCACCTTCTGTTCTAGTCCTACCAGATTACTTGTTCTCACAAAAGTCTTGCTTTCTTATCTGCCTTTACTTTGGCTCATGGTACCCATTCTGATGGAAATAAGAACCATTTGTGTTCATGCTCCCTGAATGACCTTCCCTACCTTTATAATACCTATTCAAGTGTCATTTCTTCCTAGAAAGCCTTTTGTTTTAAACCCTCCACTCAAATACAACTAGCCATTCTCTCCTCTTCCCCATCTTAGTAAATGCCAACCTTGTTCTTGTAGTGTCTCTGATCAAAAATTTTGAGTCATTCTGGCTCCTCTCAGTTTTTCACACACCATATCCAATCAACCAACTATCCTATTATCTCTAGTGTCAGAATATATCCCAAATACAATCACTCTTCATTATCTCCAAAGCTTTCACTCTATGTCTAAGCCACAGTCTGCACTTAGATGGTTTACTTTAACACTCTCCTAATTATCTTCTCTGTTTTCATCTTAGTGTCACTTTTATCTATTCCCTACATGACGAGACGATCCCTTTAAAATGTAAGGTAGATCATGTCACAGCTCTTCAATACACTTAAATGGCTTTCCTTCTCAGAAAAAGAGCCAAATTTTTAACAATTGCCTGCAAAGCCCTGTGTAATCGAGAGCCCTACTGTATGCCTGACTTCCCCTTCTACCTTTCTCTGGCACATTCGTGTCCTTGCTGTTTCCTGTACCTTAAGGGCTTTGCATTTGCTCTTCCTCCTGCTTAGAACCCACTTCCCCTGATCACTACATGATACATTCCTTTACTTCTTTAGGTCTCTGCTCAGATATCACCTAAGCAGAGAGGCCTTCCTTGAGCACACCACATTAAATAGCAACTGTTACCTCAAAATTCCCTACCACCTTAATCCACTTTTTCCTATTCATACTATTTCTCTTCGCCTGACACAAGATATATTATTTTTTATTGTCTATCTTTCCTCATATAGTGAAAATATTGCTTGTTATTATGTCTTCAATATTTACTATAGTGCTTGGTACATTTCTTATGTTCTGCCAGCTCTGACCTGCAGAAAAGCCATCACAGATACTAAAAGCTATTAAAAAAAAAAAAGTATGAAAAAAATATGGAGAAATTTTATTCTGTACCTTTTTACTGGTTTTAGTAGTGGGCAAAAACTCAAGACCCTCTCCCAGTCCTGAAAGAGTCTGAGCAATAAGAGTAAATGATGAAACCTCACTACTTTAGAATAATAAAATCCAAACTGTCAAAGTTGGCAATTAGTTAATTTAAGACAGTATAGAATAGGGCAGGCCGGGGCAGACTTTTTCAGGGCAAGAGCTACTTCTAATTTCCTCCTAGTGTCACAGTCCATTAGCTGTTTATTTTCATTTGCTCAAGTACATACAGCCACCTCTATTGTGAAGAGCTTATTTCTCACCTCTCGCCAATGAGTGCATGTGAAAAACGTGTTACTTTTACATATAGCTGCCTAACCACTAGGCCCTGGCATAATGTGGCATCTACTATGACACTTTTTCCTTAACTCATTGGTCCCCCCAAAATTGCTCGATGGTTTACCAATGGACCACAATCGGCATTTTGCCCAGCTCTGGAATAGTGGTTTAAACGTCAAGGTTCTGGAGTTCAGCTGTGTTTTTTAACTTTAACATCTCTGCTTTGTATATAACTGGTGATAATAATAAATACAAGTATTACCTCATCATGTTAAAGAGCCAATTTAATGATATATAGTCATCAATTAAAATAGTATCTTGTAAATAGTAAATGTTTAATCTTACCTATTATTGTTATTATGGAATATAGTTTTTATTACTTTTAATTGTGTGTAATAACTGTCTACAAGGTATTAGTAGGTCTTATCAGTCTTGACTCAAATAATAAATTAAAACTTCTTATGATTAACATCTAGTCTACAAAAATAATTCTAAAGGTATTTTAAACATAAAAATGTATTAAGGTTCATACATTCTCTTAAGTTTAAAATGGTTTGCCTCACACAGCTTCGATTTAGCCCAAGAAAAGTTGCTATACTTTTTTCATTAGAAAACCCTAAATTAGCAGAGTTTTATTTTGTGTTGCCTGATGAAGACTGAAGAATGTTTATCTTAGCAATAGACAGCATCAAATGTAAGTTTGATTTTGATATAGTGAACACTTTACCATTATAAAAAGAAGACTAGAGACTTTTTAATCAAATTTTTTACTCTAGAAAATGAAGAAAGACACAGAATATTGATTAGACACAGCAAGTACATTAAAATTTAGCTAATCCTTTTGTATTATGATCTAGTTTGTCTCATAAAGATTCAGTTGCCCACCTACCACTTGAGGATCCACATGAGCTCACAAGAGACAACCTCCTATTCTGTGTGGGAGGTGCTTATAGCAGATGATGTGGGACCTGGTCACCAGTATGTACCTTGAAGAGCTGCAGCATTCCCACTGTGTCTTATTGAAAAACAAGTTAAGTCACCAACTACTTTGGCATCAGAACAATTATACAAAAAGAAAATAATAAACATTGAACCATAGCTCAGAGAGGAAAAAGATGGATTCTGAATTTCTCACCTCATAGAGTGGAGAAAGGACTGCCTAGTTAACAGTGACAACAGAATTGGAATCTATGTCTCCCCAAGTCCATTCAATGCTCCTTTCACTCTGCCATGCTCATATGGCTGGTAAAAGAGGTTGTGAGTTATCTAGAAATCTGGGAAAAGGTCATCGTGATTTTCAAAGGGCTCATAAATTCTGCATGAGAATAAGTGGACTAGAATAGTAATGGAGCAGTAAGTAAAACATTGCTTATTGTGTAATGTTGCCTTTGAAAATGAATGACTTTGCTCTGAAAAATTTTTTCTCAGGGGAAGTGGCCAGATGGACTGGCAAGCAAAGATAGAAGGACTTACTGTTCAGCACCCCTTCCAGGATTACTTTGTATGAAAACGGGTCAGGTCCCAGGCCTACAAATATGAATTGAGAGTCATTGTTCTTTGAGATCTGGGGAAAGGCATCTACCTCTAAGTTTTTTATTAAATGAAGGGAAAACACACTTCACAGGCTGAACATGATTTTTATTTTATTTTATTTTTTTTCGGTAAAGGGCTTTGCCAATTTATGTCAGTGGAAAAGTAGTAACTCTTTCCAGTCAAAAACATAGAAAGCGATTAGAGTTATCATTGCATAAAATAAGCTAAAATGATGATCCACCTAGAATAATCTAAGATGATGTTTAAGTAAGTTAGCCCCCAAATTCATTTTTACATCCTCAGGTCTTTGTTTAACAGAATGACAATCAGTTGTTCTATGTTAGGAAAAAGTTTATTAACCTATAGGTACATGTTACTTTAAAACAAATCCAACTTAAATTCATATTTGTGAAAAAATATATTAGGAAGTGATTTTATTTTACACATAATTATAAACACTTTTATACATCCAGTCTCTAATGTGTTTGACATTAATTGATTCATAAATATCTGAATTACACATGGCTTTTTAGACACTGACTGATATTTATCAAGGAGATTAGACAGATATGCCTATAAGTGCCTTGAATTATACTATGGCTTCTCAAATAAAATACCCCATTACAGTGGTGTGCCAGAGAAGTCTAAGTGGTTTGAGGAGACTTGAAGATGAATTTGTGCAAGAAGTGAGCTATCAGCTCTAGAAAGTAGTAGATGGTTGGAAGTATTCTCAAAATATAGCCTATGAACTACTTGAATCCCCTAACATGCTTGTAATAAATTCCTATTGACCCCTTTGGACTGATCTCAGAGAATGGGCCACAATAACTGCATTGTGGATTCCTTAGTTTGTTCTTCTGTACCTTAAAATATGGCAACCACTGGGATTATTTGCTTAGAGGCTGGGTTTCACCTTTATGGAAATTGATGAGCCTAATATGTATTTTAATAAATAAAATTCCAACCTCTTCAGTTTGTGATTAAATACAAATAAGCATAATTCTCTGAGCCCAAGTATCCTTTCATTAGGCAAACTAAAGAGGAAACCCTATACTATCTTGGCTGTGTTTTTTTTTTCTCTTTCTTCTGCATATTCCTTTGTCACAAGGTACTACTTTTGTTTACATGGCTAGCTCCTGTCCATCCCACTATGATTCCCATGAAGGAAAGTAAGTGATTGTTAGGAGATCACCTTTTTATTATCACTAACCAAAGAAAAATGGAACATTGCATATGTATTTGTCTTCTTGAAACATTATAATGAAATAGTAAAATAATATGCAAGTTCTGTCACTTGTACCCAAGTTGCCCCTGATTCATTGTAGTTTCTTAGAAGGTACTTGCCCTCTCTTTCCTTCAGTGTCTTCACCTGCAAAGTGTGAAAATGCTAGAAGCTTCCCTATTTCATTGAACTGAAGAGAAGTAAAGCAACGGTGTTTCAGTGTTCTATGAAGGTTGGATTTATCAATATGTAGGATTTGTTAATATTTGAGGCTGAGTGATCCAATGCAGAGATATTTTTAATCTAATAGTCTATTAAATTGTAATTTAATTTTTACAGTAAAGGAGAAGAAATACAAATTAATTGAAGAGAGTTCATTTTTCACTGTTTCTACTTGATCTTCCTTCCGCTATTTTCCATTCTACTCTAGGTCATGATTTAGAAAGCTCTAACTTCTGTTAACAATGCAGTTGACATATGCAATGTCTCATTCTCATTCTTTATTCTTACTTCTCTTTTGACTTCATATTTAATTTGCGTTTTGTTCTTTGCAGGCCATTAGCAATAGATGCTCAGTTGAACATTTTCTTAGAAGTAACTAAAAAAATTGTTATTATTAAATGTCTTTAAGTTTTTAAAATTAAAGGAATATACTACCTCCTTGGTTCTGGAACTTCAAAGAGCAAAATTTGCTAGAAATGGGGTAAGAAAAAAATTCTCCACCTAACACAAGAAACAGAAGCAGTATCCTGACCTTCTTCATTTTTTTCCCAGCAGTAAAACACAGGCCTGCTTTAATCAATTTGAAATCATGTGTTATGTTCTGTTTAGCACCTAAATGTGCCATCTCTTAACTTTCTAGTACGTACATGGTAATTTTTTTTTTTTTTTTGGTGGATGGGGTGAGGCTTAAAAAAGGGAAGGGTTCAGGGATTTCTCATGACTAGAAGAAAATAGAATGAATTCATTTAATGTTTGCTGAAAAGGTTAAGATCTGCCTATTTTAAAAAAATCTGCCTATTTTAGATTTTGTTTTCTTAAACCATTTGGATACAAAAATTTCCTCTCATTAACCCCAATTTTTATTTTTTCTTAAAATGAAACAAAACAAACCACATTCCCTAAACACTAGACTGAAATGTCAAGAGTCCTTTAAGTAAATTCAAACTGTTGGTTTTTCTAGGTCATGAATTCCCTGAAGATGGGTTTTCCCAGGAGCTCTTAAGCTTATGATGGGACTTTATGCCTCCCCACCATCTAGCTTCCAAAGGATATCTGTGGTGAAAACTCAAATGCCCATGAAAAACACTCTCCTGATGCTCCATTCCTGTATGTCTAATAACCATGAGTCCTGAAGACTCGCCAGCTGAGAGTGTTTGACAAACAAATTCCTAAAACATTAGCTGTAAGTAAAGACTTTGTAAAGGAATCGCCTTCAGAAGTCATAGCGATGGCTGACTATTTAAACTCTACATAACTATATAAAACTCCCACATCTTCTTGTGAATATCAAGGTCCTACCCGTCCTTCTGGCTTTGCCTAAGTCTTATCTCTTCTTTAAAGATATTGCCCAGTGTCTCATAAAAATTTTATTGTGTTTATACATAGAGATACACAATTTGCCACATGACAGAATGCTGTGTAGGAGGGCTGTCTGGAAAAAAATCCAGTCATAATTGCCTCTATTTTGAATGTCACATGGCTGGATACTTTCTGGACAGCTCTTGTATTCTCTTTTTGTTTCCTGTGTATGTGTGTGTTTTTTTTAATTCATTTTTATTGTTAGACTTATTGGGGTGACATCTGTTAGCAAGGATTACATAGGTTTCAGGCTTATAGTTCTACAGTGCATTGTCAACTTGTTGTATAATAATTTCACCACCTATAACTTCCCTGTACTCCCCATCAAATTTTTTAATTCCTCGGGGACAGAAATTAGATTAAGACCTCACCATATCCTAGGTACTAAAAAGATCTTAGCATACCTCTACTTTCCACATCTAATTCAGAATAAAAATGATACTAGTCAGTCAAATAAGAATAAGAAAATTTGGCAAATTTCAAAAATTTCTAAACTTGTTTTGAAAAATGTCATTCATTAAAAGTTTTTTCCCAATTTTGGTGTCCTAAGCAAATACATAGATAGCCTTTTTTTTTTTTTTTTAATGTGGGTAGTTCCCTGGCTGGGAATTGAACCCAGACTGCAGCATTGACAGCGCTGAAGCCTTAGCCACTGCACCACCAGGGAACTCCCCCATGGGCAACCTTTTGAGTAATTCTAATCTGTCTGAAGGTAAAAACAAATTTTAGGCTCCTTGTGTGTTCCTACGAATAATTGGATTCTGTCAACATCTGTTGGTTTTGATTAACAGAATCCTGTAATAAATCTGTAAAATTGGAGGATACGTTACAAAATAATTTTCATTGGAATTACTGGTTTTAAGTGTCTTCAGTATACCTCACTTCTTTTAAAAATAAAAGACACCTGTTTCTGAAGCTGAGATGTCAATGGCCCACTCATCTTTTTTTTCAAATTGCCTCAATTAAAATGTCACTGTCACTAATGCTTCTTCATTGATGAGCAATGTAAAATTCATGGAACAGTTTTATAGCAATGGATATATTTTAATATCATGTGCTCACAGTAAGCTTGACATCTTCTGTGTTCATTGATATTTCTCTAAAGTTGAGCATTGACCATACTACTTCATGGAGAAGGGAAAGGTCTCTGACATTTTTATTTATCCTGCACCTTTCCTACCATGTGGATTTGGTATCAAAGTCCTAAAGCATCTTATCCAACCATTTTCCAAACAATGCCATATTTCTCTCTTAACCCAGTAATCTTAACCCAATTACTAAACAATAAAAATTCTCAAATAATGGTACTTTATTTGGGCCAAAAACATGATTCTTAGGCACAACATAAGCCTGTGAGAATGATCATGTCCTGGTGATAGACAACAGATTCTCTGGCACCTTCCTTTTGGTAAAGTCCTTTCTTTTGCCAGTTCTCTTCACTTTTTTCTGTTTAATAGATTTTATTTCCTAGAAAATTTTAGGTTCACAACAAAATTGAGTGGATAGCACAATTTCCATATCCTACCACCCCCACACAATTATAGCCTTCCTCATTATTGACATCCCCCAACAGAATAGTACATTTGTTACATTAATAATTGATGAACCTACAGTTGACCTATCATTATCACCCAAAGTTCATAGTTCACATTAGGGTTCACTCATGCTGGCGTACAATCTATGAGTTTGGGCAAATGTAAAATGATATGTATTCACCATTATACTATCGTACAGAGTAGTTTCACTGCCCTAAAAAACCTCTGTATTCCGCCCATTTATCTCCCCCTAATTCTTGGCAGTCACTAACCTTTTTACTGTGTCCACAGTTTTACCTTTATCTAGAATGTTATATACTTGGAATCCTGGAGTATGTAGCCCTTTCAGATTAGCTTCTTTCACTTAGTAATACACATTTAAGTTTCCTCCATGCCTTCATGGCTTGATAGTTTTTTGTTTTGTTTTGGTTTGCTTTTTAGCACTAAATAACATTGTATTATCTGGAAGTACCATGGTTTCTATCCATTCACCTACTAAAGGACGTGTTGGCTATTTCCAAGTTTTGGCAGTTATGGATAAAGATGCTATGAACATCTGTGTATAGGTTCTCTGTGGACATAAGTTTTCAACTCCTTTGTGCAAATACTCAGGAACTCAGTTGCTAAATTGTATGGTAAAAGTATGTTTTGTTTTGTAAGAAAATGCCAAACTGGCCATCCTGTTGTGCATTCCCTTCAGCCATGTACAAGTGTCCCTCTCCACAGCTGTGCTCACTTTTCACATGCATTGGTGGAGTCAATTGGCTCATAACCTTTACTACTGTATGTGACTGATTAGGCACTTGATTTCTTTATGAGACTGGCTTCTAGTCATTAGGAAAATGGAATACTGATGTGAGCTCTAAGGCACAGTGAATTTCACTTGAATTCAAAAACAGACCCAGCTGGACTCAGGTTATTTCCTTACTTGCCAAGTTGTTTTTTTTTTTTGTTTTTTTTTTTAATCTCTTATACGTATGTTTAGTTTCCTCTTCTTCTAAATATGGTTAAGAGATACCAACATATTTTAAAGCATATTTATCTAATACTATTCTTAAATGAAAGAACAGAACAAGTATTCTAATAAACTTTGCAAGTTTCTTAATGAATAACATGAGAGGTGATATAAAAGAATCATATTTATGGTTGTTTAATAATAAGAAAGTGTTTTATCTTCTTCACAACCAAAAGTTATAAAGTGTAATATGGGTATAAATTTAGGAATTTTAAAGTACTTCTATATCTATCAAATTTAGAATGAGAAGAGTATTTGTGGAATAATCTAATGGAAATAAAACCGTATGTAAAAGAAAATAATAGAAACTTGTTTCTTTGCTTAAATGTAAGAGTTTTTACTCAGTCAACTCCCAACACCTACTTAGTCCTCAAAACTATCTTCTTTTGTAGATCTCATTGAGAAATTTGTCCTAGTCTTTTAGAAACATTATTAACATAATTTCTCACCTTATAGGTGGTAAAAAATAATTGCATTATGCCTCGCCTCCCACCCCTATAATTCTATCCTTTGTAATGAGATCTGTGTTGTGGTGTGCTAGTGTGATAAGGAAGGGTGTAGCTTAGGAAGGCTGGCACAGGTCTCATCTAAGTGGCTTCAAAAGACTCCTTTGAGTCTCCATTTCCACATCTTGTCCTTAACCTTGAGGATTCAGGCACTTGATTTTACCAGTGCCCAAGAATGAGCAGGATCTAGGAATGTGGGAACTATTATGCAGCCCAGATGCACCAGAAAAATCATATATTAAGTATAACTCCACTTTATTAATGTTTGAGAAAGTAAAGTTCCAGAGGAAAGAAAGGCAGTAGAGACAGACATCAAGAGTCTCCTTTCCCTAATTTGGATTGGTTATCAAACTTCTCTAAGCCTCAGTGTAAGTGGGGATAATAATGGGATCCAAATTTCCAGGACTGTGTGAGAATTAACAGGATTATGTATATACAATGCATTAGCACCCTGCTTGTCACTTACTGAACACTTAAATAGTAAGGACAGGGAAAATGTAGAGCTTTTTGGTCAGTGCTTTCTCTCAAAATGAGCTATTTCATTGACATGTGTAGAGTAGGAATAAAAAGGAAATCAAGAGATTTTAATGAAGGTGTTACTGGGATGAACTCTCCTTTCCACTACAGTGATAAACTTTCTAGTGACACCCTACTCACTGGGAGCTTTCTTGCTTGAACATGCTAGAAACACACTTACCAGATTTGTTTTTCTGGCCATTGTTTTTGTATATGCAACGTTGGTCATTGACCTTTCAGGTAATGTGGGCTTTCTTTAGCTTTAACACCACTGGTGACACACAACTGGCATGAATGTGACAGCATATTGATCTTCACCAACTAGGTTCTGCTCCTGCTGAGCCTGGACTCACTGTCTGAATTCTTTTCCCTACCCTCCAGGTAGCTACTGCCAATAGCCCATAATTTTTACTGGAAATAAAATGTATTTGCAGTACTGGAAACAGGTCAAAATGAAGTCACTGGCCCCTGCTTTTAACTTAAAACATTATTTCTCATCACTGTGTGCTGTTTTCATTAATCAGATATTCACTATGCTAAGGGATCTTAGGCTAACACTCACAAATACCTTCCACCGCCTCACAGAACACGGTCATCTCCTAAGTTCTACTGTCAGGTTCTACACATGTAAAAGAGTTTGCACTTTGGGCATGTCCATTTGCTGGCTTTCCTAATCTCTTCATAAAATTTATGGTGAGGGTAAATGGTTAAACCAGTCTGTGAAACCCATATAGAATACTACTTAGTGACAAAAAGAATGAACTACTGAGACACACACAAGCTGGATGCGTCTCGGGGGGATTACGCTGTGTTGAAAAGCCAGTCTCGAAAGGTTATATAATGCATGATCCTATTTGTATGATATTCTTGAAATGACAAACTTATAGGCATGGAAAAGAAATTAGTGGTTCCCGGGGTTAGGAGGAAATGGGGGAAGGAGGCAGCTGTTGCTATTAAAGGGTTAGTGCAAGGGATCCTTGTAAGTGTGCTATAGCTTGACAGTGGTGGCAGTCACAAGAATCTACAGGCTATAAAATTGCATTAAGAAAACAAACACATACCCATGAGTGGGTGTAAAACTGGAGAAACCCGAATAGTTGGGTAGATTGCATCAATGTCGATTGCCTGTTTGTGATATTGTAAATAGTCATACAAGATGCACCATCAGAACAGGAAACCAAGTGAACAGTACATAGGGTTTCTCTTTATTATTTTCATAAATGCTCGTGAATGTACAGTTATCTCAAAAGATGTTTAAAAACATCTGTGATGAGCATTTTGAGATTGCAATTGCATCTTATAGCAAGTAAATATTGAATAAAGGGAATTACTCCATCAGGATAATTCTCGTAGAAAAAAATGATGTTCAGGTGTTTTCCCACCTAACTTGAGTCCGTTCATAATATTTTCTAGTATTTCTACTTGGAGGACTGTTCCCACAGATATATTTCCTTCCTCAGCTGACCTGAGTCATCTGTATTATAGCAGAAAGCTATTGATCTAACATTCTATCAAACTGAGAACTTTATTTAAAACTCGAGAGAGTTTTAAATAAAGTTATTTATAGTCATTTATTTTTTATTTTTTATTTTTATTTTAAACACTTTTCTGTTGTTTTGGTCAGAATTTCTGGACACTGGAACAACTTCCAAAAGTAGAACAACATAGATAGTTTTATATAAAACAGTATAAAACAAGTAAGCAAAATGAGATCTGGCTTCTTTTTTTCCCCTAAAAAAGTGGAAAACAGAGCATGTTCTCAAGTTCCATGTATTCAGCCCTCAGTGGCAAACACGTGGCATGTGTGTGTGCTGCTCATCTCTGCTGCTGAGCCTGTGATAAATATCACATTTAATTTTTTAGAGTCTAAATTGCCCTCAGAATCCTACTTAACATAAATACTTCAGATAGCCATTAACACAACAGTCAAGTTGCCATTGACACATGATGGAGCCCCAGAATCAGCATTTATGTATTCATTCTCCTTCCCTTGGGATGAATTTTCAAGCTTCCTCTATTTCCAGGCCAAATAAAAAGGATTTTATACATTAATATTTCACTTCTTCCCTGAACCTCACCTCATCTAAGTATGACTCACATGCTTGCTGAAATGTTTTTATCTGTCATAAATAAAAATTTCTCAAATTGAGTATTTTTCATTTAAATATAACATTCCTTTAAAAATAGTGTCATATGTAGTTGGTAAATTCTGAACAGATTTTAATTCTGATAGAGTTCAAGTAGAAAAAGATTATAATTGCAGTGTAGGGGAAAGTAAGTTCTCTTGGGCATGTGTAGATTTTTAAAAATATTTGCCCCTTTTTACAATAGTCAATACACACGGGCAATCTTCAGAGTCAAAGATTATTGGTATATGGATCCTGACACAAGTAACTTATTTTGATGATAAAGGTACTTTTTAATCCAGAAGAAAGAGAGAAATGTGTGATTTACATTTATTTTCTTTACATGAACTCTATCCAGACCAGTACAAGAAAAGCAATAAAAACTATCAAATCATAGAATTATTTACTTGAAAGATAATTCAAATAGTTCAGATCTCTATATGTTTGAATACTTACTATATGCTAGAGCTGTAGTTCTCAAATTGTGTGCCAAGTCACCCCAGGGTACCAAGGGCACCATGGAATACTTTAAATTTTCAAGGGAAATAGTAATATCTGTCAGACACAAAACACACTTAAGGTACTTAACACTTTCAACCTTAGACCATGCTATGTTCCTTCAGGTGACTTCATAGCTTCACCAAATTGGATTTTAGATGGTTACTGTGATGAAAAGCAAGTGTAGCATAAACATCAATGAAGGGAGTTCCCTGGTGGTATAGTGGCTAGGCTTTGGCCCTCTCAACACCATATCCTGGGTTCAATTCCCAGCCAGGAAACTACCCACCCCCCAAAAAACAAACAAACAAACAAAAAACATCAATGAAGAAGAGGAAATGAAGGAGGCAATGTCCTGTTCAGGGCCCATCAAGCACACACATCCCCTTAGTAAGTAATTGTGGTTATTTATAAATGCAAGTATTGTTTTTTCCATTCTATTACTAAGTTGTTAAGGACAAAAAATACTTATCAAGTTGTTTATACCTAATTACTTAGTGAATGAAACCGTTAGGTATTCCTATTTTGTGAAAATAGTGTTACTTAGACATCAAATGAGTTTGGGAACTTCTGACCAACGTCATCCATGTTACTTCATTTATTCCTCATGGAATCCAGTAAGGGAGGTATAATCAGCCTAATTTTGTACCCAAAGAAATTGAGACTTACAGAGTTTTAGTGACTTGTCAAAATCTAACCTGCTGGTGAGTGACCAAGGCTGCAAGGGCAAAATGACTTGCCTAAACATTCATAGCAAATCAGAGGCAGAACGGAAACGAAATCCTGGCATCCTGATTCCCCTCCCAGGATGCCTTTTCCAAAGCCGTGCTTTCTCTCCAAATCCTCTTTTGTCTTCTTCCTTCCGAGTTTAAATTTACAATATAAAGAGATGGACTTCCATTCTACATATCTTATTTAACTACAACAATGTTTGTGCTGATTTAATTGTGGCCTTCTTGATTTTGAGTATGTGAGGAAAACATACAAGATATTATGACATGAGGATTTGTGTTCTGTTGGAAAAAACACTAAAGCAACATGAAAACGACTTTCAGCTCCCGTAACCAAGGAGAGGACCTCGTCCTCTCCTCCGGTTTCCTGTAGTTAAATGGCTGATCCTGTCTTTCAGGCAATTGGACACTTAGGATCTATTTTCAACCTGGTGAGCTCCAATTTAACACTGAAGGGAGTCTGGATTTTCCTGTCAGCCCTCACAGAAATGATCCCAGATACCGTCTTTTTAGCCCAGAGGGGCAGGTGATATTAAAACCCAAGGACCAGCAAATGCTGATAGAACCTTAAGATTTGACACATTGGCCTCTATTGTAATGGGTATTTTAAAACACAGCTTTCCTGAGCTTCAGTGAATTTTTGCTTTGCCTTTGTTCAGGGGCATTTAACACACAGACTTACTAACAGCATGCTAAACAGCCAATCTTTGTGCTTTTGAGCTCATTTTAATGTAGAGGAATTTAATTTTTTAAAGAAGATTTATTACAAAGTTATGTGTTATGATTCACATCTAGACAAAAATTTGTATAGAAGATTTAACTTTGATCTAAGAGCTTCCATTTATTCAGGTTTTTATCTAATATATGTATATTATTTGCCAATTATTCTTCTAGAAACTGGAGGGGAGCAAACAGAGAGGGCCCCTCTGTAAATGTAACTCATGAAAATTAAAAGTCATATCCCTGAGATAGTTGCAATAGGAGGTATTAATAATAAAGTAATAATAATGCTTTCAAGTCCTGATGGGCACAACAAGGAAGGAGTAAGCTGTTTCACCTAGGTCATCAGTTCCCAAGCAACAGTACACATACCTGTGGGGGTACACACTGGCCCATTCAGGGGTATGAGAAAAATAATCAGTAATGGAGGAAAAACAAGTAAAGTAAAAAAAAAAAAAAAAAAGCTAAATGTTAGTTATAGAACAGTGAATGTTGTGTGAATCACCATTAATGGAGACATTCAAAATTAGAACACATTAGCAAATGACGATTAGTGAGGGCATAGCTATGAACCCTTCCCACAAACAGCTTTTACCAATCATTATCCTCAGTTTCAGAACAATCCATTTATGATGTTTCTAGAACTTCCCCAAACATATAAATACATCCATAACCCAACTGTTTGATTAGTTATTGACTAAAAGTAAGTGCATTTAATCATGATTCTTTTCCAGTAGTTGTTTTTTTATTTAATGTTTAACATATAATAGTTTCAGTTATCACTGTCAGTGATTTTTAAGCATGTCAGTCATGGATCAGTGGTTGAAAACAGGAACGCTTAAAAAACCAAAATTTCATGTGGATATAACCCATCGCCAAGTACTTTTCGACGCGTGTCTGCAGCTACGAGTACACCCACACTGGGAGGTAGTAAAAAGGTTCATGCCTCAGATACTACACAGAAGGAAAGGAAATACTCTGAAGAGTATATAAATACAGGTTTTCATTTGAAGGTGATAATGACTGTCCTAAGTGTTTGTGTGTTGTACGTGGGGAAATACTATCCAACAAGTGCATGAAACTCTCTCTACTCATGTGACATTTAGAAACTAAACATCCTATGTATAAGCAGAAAGAATGCATTATTTTTGGTGCTTAGAAGAGGGTCCAAACTGTTACTTGATACATGATGTCAGGAAAGAAAGACAATGAGAATGCAGTTGAGTCTTTATACCGTATTGCTTATCGTGTAGCTAAATGTGGTAAAAACCACACCATAGCTGAATAGCTGAAGATTTATTTTCTTTTTGTATTAAGGATACCGTTTTTTTGTATGTTTGGGGAAGAACATGTCCACAAAATCATTACTATCTCTTTTTCAAACAAAGCAATGTCTTGACAAATTCAGGAAATGTCTAATGATATTGAAGCTATAGTAGTAGATAGAATTAGAAAAAAATTCTTTTCCATCCAGGTCAATGAAAGTATTGCTTTCAATACTTTCAATGAAAGTATTGCTGATTTATCTTTTTGCTCATCATCACAGGGTACTTGGTAGGAAATGAAATTGAGGAAAACCTGTTGCTTTGTTACCCATTGAGAGAGCACACCACAGGTGATGATGTATTTAATGCAATGAATGCTTATTTCATTGAAAAGGACATTAGTTGGTTGAATTGCTGTGGTGTATGCACTGATGGAGGCAAGCCTATGTCAGGATGTTTTATAGGCCTCCTTGGCCCAATTAAAGTGGTAGCTCCCCATGTAAGGTGGCTATCTCATGGCAAAGTACTTACACAGATATTTGAACTTAGA
>PVJL010000286.1:0-205446 GCA_004026885.1 Lyroderma lyra
AAAAAAAAAAAAAAAAAAAAAAAAAAAAAAAAAAAAAAAAAAAAAAAAAAAAAAAAAAGAATAAATTTGAACTACAAACTGTAGCCATATACCAAAATTAACTCATAATGGATGAAAGACCTCCACATAAGACCTGAAACAATAAACTGTAGAGAAGAGAACATTGGTACTAAACTTAAGAGACCTCAAGCTCAAGGAGGACTTCATGTACCTTACCTGAAAGGCAAGGGAAGTAAAAGCAAAAATAAATGAATGGACTATAGTAAACTAAAAAGCTTCAGTGCAGTAAAATAAACCATCAACAAAGCAAAGAGACAGCCAACTGGAGGGAGAAAATATTTGCAAGCAATGTCTCTGATAAGGGACTAATATCTAAGATATATATAATGAACTTGAATAACTCAACAATAAAAAATACAGTCCAATTAAAATACGGGCAGAGGACCTAAACAGTCATTTCTCCCAGGAAGACATACAAATGGCCAACAGATATATGAGAAAGTGCTCAACTTCACTAGTTATTAGGGAAATGAAAATCAAAACAACAATGAGATAACACCTCACACCTGTTAGAATGACTATAATCAACAACACAAGGAATAACAAGAATTAGGGTGTGGAGAAAAGGAACTCTCATTCACTGCTGCTGGGAACACAAACTGATGCAACCACTATGCAGGACAATATGGAGGTTTCTCAAAAAATTAAGAATAGAGTTACATATGACCCAGCAATCCCACTTCTGGGTATCAACCCAAATAATTTGAAAACCTTTGTCTGCAAAGATGTATGCACCTCAATGTTCACCACGCAAGTGCCATACCGCAATTTAAGTCTAGCGTCAAGTTATTTGACTGCTTTGAGACCACGAGGTCATAGCTGAGTCCAAGCATACCCCCGAAAATTAAAAAATATCAAAGGCATGACACCACAGTTATTTAGGCATGGGCTGATTAGTCATGAATCCATCGAGATAACTTATTTAAGGGGAAAGAATAGGTGATTTTAGGTGAGATGGCCCTGGAGAAAGAACCAGATGTCATTTATACCCTATGGCTAGAAACCCCCATTGTTTATGGGCCCGGGGCGAGAAGAGGGACACTTCATGCAAGGGTTGCTGGTTTCACGTGAGTTCGTCATCAAGAGATAACCCATTGGAGGTGATATGCATGTTGTCTGGAAATGATTTGACTTAATGTGGTATGTCCAATCAATGACTTAATGTACTATGCCATGTTAAGCAAGGTCTTGCTATGATTGATATCCATACACTTCGATCAGTGGTTGTGGAATCTCTCAGATACGTGTTATGTACTCTAAACATCTCAATGTACATGCTTATATGCTGGCCATATAATATAAGCAGACTAAGTATCCTTTGACAAATGACTGGCTAAAGAAACTGTGATGCATATACACAATGGAATATTACTCAGCCATAAGAAAAGATGAAATAGGACCATTTTTGTCAACATGGATGGACCGTAAAACCGTCATGCAAAGCAAAATAAGCCAGACAGAAAAAACCAACAACCATATGATTTCATTCATTTGTGAAACACAAAGCTGAAAGCAACAAAGAAACAAAAACTCATGGAGACAATCAATAGTTTAATGGTTAGTGGTTATCTGAGGTTAGTAGGGTGGAGAGGAGGGAGGGGTAGTCAAATATATAGTGATGAAAAGAGAACTGACTCTGGGTGATGAACACATAACACAACACATAGATGATATATTGTATAATCATACACCTGGAACCTATGTAATTTTTAATAATCATTGTCACCCCAATAAACCTAACAATAAAAAGAAAAAATAGACAATGGAATAAAGAAAATGTGGTACATATAGACAATAGAATATTATTCAGCTATAAAAAATAAAATCTTACCACTTGTGACAACATAGACAGATAGTATTATGCTAAGTGAAATAAGTCAGACAAAGATAAATACTATATGATCTCACATATATATGGAATGGGAAGAAAAATATAAGTGAAAAAACAAAACAGAAACTGACTCATAGATACATAGAATAAACTGATGATTGCCAGATGGAAAAAGTGTTGGGTAAAAATGGTGAAGAAATTCAGAAGAAAAATTGGTAGTTACAAAATAATCATGGGATGTAAAATACAGTTAGAAAATATAGTCAATAATATTAGTGCCAGATGGGTACTAGTCAGGTGGATCATTTTATACATTATATAAATGTCTAATATAATTATGCTATATACCTGAAACCAATATTAAGTAATATTGAATGTTAACTGTAATTGAAAAATAAATAAATAAAATATTCTGACAAAAAAATCAAAGATGAGGTTATATTTTGATTACTGTTGAGTCTAGGAGATGAATATATGGGAGTTTTTTTTTAATTCTTTTTCCATTGTTTAAAATTTTCACAAAATAAAAATTTAAGTTAAAAAAAAACAGCAATAAAATATAACCGCAGAACTGCCACCTTAGACAAAGATTGAGCTCTTTCACACAAGGGCAAATGCTCTGCTGAAAAAGCTGTTACCACAATCCTAAACCATTAATTTGAGAGAAGGGGAAATAAGTAATTCACAGAGACCACAAAAACAGTCTAAAAATTACATTATGCAAGACTTTTTTTTAACTCTTAATTCACTCATGAAACTTCCAAAACTGCACTACAATTTTGAAAGAAACTTTTGCTGAAGAAATTGTAAAACTGGCCATCAGCAACATATGCAGGCTATTTAACCCTTAAAGCAGCCTACAAGCCCCTAAATGTGCTAAATGAGAAAGTGAACTGTGAAATCTGTGTACCTGTAAAGGGAGTATACTGCCCAGTGCCTGTCTCAGATGTGGCCATGGAGGACAATTAACAGGCAAATCTCCCAGAAGAGAAAGAAAGAAACCATAAAGAATAACAGGCAAGGGAGTTTTTCTAATAGCAAAAACAGGTGCTACCAGATAGGATTAACAAGGAATTTATTCTACAGGCAGGAAAGGGCATCTTAGCTATGTCTGCACAGTAGGGTTTGCTATAGACCTGTGGTGCTGTGTTTCCTATTCTCTTATTCTTGGAATGCAAGCATTTACTGAAGTTAGCTCACTTTTATATAATTTGTTTATTGACTGAAATGAGGGCAAATAATTTATATACTAAAATATTAATTTATAGGTGACCATTCCACAAGAAATCACATTCAGATCTCATACAATGTACTGTGCTTGACCCAAAGATGAAGACAGGGCTGATGAGACTTGGGGGTTCCCCTTTGTGAGAAAGGCTAGTAAAATATTCATTTGCATGAAGGGCAATTTCATCATTTTATGCAGGAGCGTGTGTTGATGATGTCATTGCTGTGACTGGAATTTTAATAGGAAAAAGAGGTGACCAAAGATAGACTGTAGTGGATCCTCTTGACTGCTTATTCAAAATTTTCCCAATGCTCCTCTAATCCACAGAGACTGGAAAGCTAAAATGTACATTTCCATCACCAGTAATCAGAGACATTAAATTAAAAAAATAACGAAATATCATTGTTCATCTATTTTGGCAACAGTTAGAAAACTGAATTTTGCCAACTGTTGGTAGAGAAGTAGAAATAATGGAATCTTCGTGCACTGTTCTTAGAAGTGAAGACCGGTGCACACATTTGGAGAGCAATCTGACAATATTCAATAAAGTGAAGTATATGCATCTCCAATGACCTAGTAATTCCCCTTCTACATGTATATTTCAAAAAGAAATTCTCACACACTTCTGTTCTAACTCGGTCGTGATCAGGTTGAAGGTACTCTGAATGTAAATCAGTGGGGGAGAGATTAATTAGGTAAAATACACACCGGGCAGTAACTTTCAGTAATCAATCAATTAGATGGGCACATGATATTGAAGGGATTTTTAAAAGTAAGTTTAATGAGAGACATAACATATATATAAATTAATAATATAAGAAAAACAAAACAGATACACATTTTTCAAGAATACATAAGGATATATTAACTATAAGGAGAGATCCCCAAAAAACAGAACTTACTTATAAAAAATTGTGTACATATTCTTCCATATTTAAACTTCAATCACCTTCAAAGTACTCTCAGTTTGATGCAATACACCTATCTAGATTCTTTTTAGACTGCTTGGTTTTTGAATGCCTTAATTTTGATTCCTTTTAGTGCTTCTGCCATTTTTTGTTTCACTTATTTCAGAGTGGCAAAACATTTCGCTTTGAGGACTTTTTTTATCTGGAGGGGAAAACAAGTCACTTGGGTGTAATTGGGGGTGGGACACAAGGGTCCTGCCATTTTTGGTCAAAAACTGTTGAACACTCAGTGTGGTGTGGGCAGGTGCATGTCATGCTGCACATGTTCATGTAAATCACCCATCATGAAATAGGCAAATGCATTGAAAGAGTCTCCAAAAAAATTTTCACCGAAGCTGAATGTATCTTCTCAAAACAATGCCAGCTGGTATACTGATGTAGATGGGTTCCTAGAATACTCACCTACTGAGAGTAGTCTTTACTAAAGGAGGCATCCCTCCAGAAGATAATTACACTTTTGGGGATGTTTCCCCTTGTACATTTGAATGGTTGTCTATAAGAATGAAGTAGTAGAGACTGCATGGCTTAAATTTTTTTAATAATAATAAAACTAAGAAATGGTCTCGCACAAGTAAGTGTTGACAATGGGTCATGAAAATTTGTTATCATTGTTTTTATTTTTAAAGCATCATTTCATAGGTTCTCTTATGGTTAGGGTTCCATATGTCATTCATATTGCACAATCACACACTAGTAAACTGAGGCATAAGAGGAGCAAGGCAGTGTTCTGACAATATTATTTTGACTGTTACGGATCATGACAGAGGTGGTGTGGCTAAACCATGGCAGCTTCCAAATTCTAAACTCTCACATCATTGCAAGGCAGCACCACCTTTGGCAGCCCTATTCTTAGTGTAACTGGGAATCATTTCTGGATGCTCAGCCCTCCCAAGTAACCTGTGAACCGGTTGCATTATTTTGTTGGACTGCCATAACAAAGTAACATAAACTGAATGGTTTAAAAAAACAAATTCATTATCTCACAGTTCTGAAGGCTAGAAGTCCAAGATCAAGGTGTTGGAAGAGTTGTTTCTGCCTGAAAAACATGAGAAAAAACCTGTTCCATGCTTCTCTCCTAGATTCTGATGTCTGGGAGTTTGCTGGCAATAAGCCTAGTCTCCACTTACATGTTCATTTAGTGTTCTTCCAGGGTGCCTGCACATCTGTATGTCTATGTCCAAAATGTCTCCTTTTTATAAACACCTGAATCATATATGAAAAGAGGTCATACTAATGACCTCATTTTACCTCTGTAAAGACTGTTTCTAAATAAAGTAATATTCTGAGGCATTGGGAGATAGAGTATCAATGTATCTTTTCTTGGAGTGACACAACTCAACCTATTTGCATAAAATTTAACAAAAATTAAAGCCATTAGTCCCTAGACCCTGGTGCTTTTACTAATACTATAGGGTAAATTTGTTATCCTTTTCAAAATTTTACCATGTACAGGGTAAGGCTGAGTTTTACAGTATGAATGTTAAGTGCCAAATTATAATTATGGTAAGTAAGACTTCATAGTGGTAGCTAAAAAACAACGAGCTTGAAATAACTAAGTTTACTTTACAATCCAAACATGCTAACACAGAAAGTAAAAACTGAAATATTTTCATGGTTCCTGCATGCATTAGAAACATACCAGTCCAGCAGAAGAACTGTAAATGAGCATATTAAGCTACAGACACTTCAATGCTGGACTTCCAAGCATATTTATCTATGGTTCCATTTATAAGCAATATGAACAATTATTAACAAGACCCATATCTTTTTGTTACAAAGCAAATGTATATCTTTTTACCACTGTCTGTGAAACATGCTAAAACAACCCAATGCAGCTCCACTTGATTGAAATAAAAAGAAATACTTCATAACCATTATAAATTCAAATTTAATCTTAATTATGGAATACCTGTCAAATATAACTGGGAAAGTCTTCATTTTAATCTGACCAGATTTTTTTCATGGAGAAGAATCAACATCTCCAAGAAATAGTGCAAAGTCTGGATCCTTGAATAGACTTTGCATTCCTTCAAGTGGTAAAATTTCTCAAAAGGAGTCAGGTGTGATACAGAAACCAGAAAGATTACCACTTTCAAAATACTAAATTTATCTCTAAATAGGCAATTGCAACAAAAGGTCAAGATCAATAGAGCACCACATTTTTCTAAAAGAAAGTGATCATTATTCAACCACAGTCCAGAGGACATTTTTAATTGCCAACAATGGCCAGGGAGTCATACTGATGCTTCCCCTAAAATCTCCTATGTACACACACACACACACACACACACACACACACACACACATATCATGCTCAGATTCTTGTTGACAGAAGTGAGTAAGATATATAGTTGGTATTTGGCCATGAGCAGGGCCATCTCAGAGATTTGTAGATAATATATCTACAAGATGCCATACATGCGACCTTGGTATGTGCAATTTAAAGTTTAGTAGTATACAACCTACATGACATAGCTCTGATCACTAAAGGCAGAAAATATGTTCATTATTGTTTACTACCACATCTTCAACACCTAATGATACAATATTGGTTGATAAATACATGAATAAATATATATGGGTTAAAAAAGAGATAAGATTCAATATCTTAAAATAAATCTACTCTGGATTTTTCTGAATTAAGTATCCTTTATATTTCTGAATGTTTTTTTAAATCATTAAATGAGATAGTGCATAAAAATATATCACCCACAATAAATGTTTTGTTAATAGTAATATACTTAACATACTCTAAGAAATGACAGTCTGAAACACTAAAACAAGAACAAATACAACTTTTTTGATTTGGCACAAATTACTTTGACCATATTACTTAGAGAATTCCATGGAAGGAAGAGAAAAAAGTTCAATATCTACCATTTTTCTCCATGAAAAAAATGAAGTACAGAAGAATTAAGTAGCACAAAATAAAATAAACCTATAGACTTATAAAGGTTAAGAACACAGCCCCAGGACTTCATTGCAAAATCTTTCTATTTCATCCTAAGTCAGCATCAAGATTAGAAGGATTCATTTCAAAAATCACCATAAGTTACACCAATAATTTGTAATTGCTATGCCTGCCTCTTCCCACTACTCGCTATAAAATTGTCACTGTAGCCACTTTCCTTATTGGAAGAAGCCACCAAATCAAATTAAAAAACACATCAAATGTATTATATACCATGACCAACTGGGATTTATCCCTAAAATGCAAAGATGGTTGAACATACACAAATCAATAAGTCTAATATACAACATCACTAAAATGAAAGATATAAATTACAAAGATAATTTTGGTCAAAATAGCAAATTAAGTAAACTCTGTGCTTGCCTCCTCCCATGACTACATTAATATTACCACTAACATACAAAACAACTATCATTAAAAATTACCTGAAATTTAGCTGAGCAGAGATCCTATAACTAAGGATATACAGAAGAAGCCACCTCAAGACTGGTAGGAAGGTTGGAGACATTGACCCCACATCCATGTTTAGCAGTTAAAAATCAGGAGGGAAATCTCAGTTGCAGACATCCTCCTTGAGGAGTGAGAGGTCTCAACCCCATACGAGGTTCCCCAGCTCAGGGTTCCAGTGCTGGGAAGAGAACTCCTCACAATTTCTGGCTATGAAAACCAGGGAAAACTGTAGTTGAGTGAGATGGAAGGCTGCAGAAGACCCAGGCACTCTTCTTAAAGGGCTCATGCTTGAAATTACTCACTGAAAGACTCACACACTCTGTGCTCCAGTACTGGGGCATCAGCTTGAAAGGAGCCAGGGACATATGGGGTGAACTTCAATTAGAGAAAATCATTAGTAGATTAGAGGAAGCAGAGGATCAAATCAGTGATTTGGAAGATAATGTAGTAGAAAACAGCCAATCAGCATAGACCAAAAAATCCAAAAATATGAGAATAGTTTGAGGAGGCTCTAAGACAGTATCAAGTATAGCAACATCCACATCATAGGGTGCAAGAAAGAGAAGAGAGAGAGCAAAGAATTAAAAATGCATTAAAAGAAGTAATGATGGAAAATTCCCTAACCTGGCAAAGTAACTGATATACAAGCTCAGGAAATGCAGAGTCCCCAACAAGATGAACCCAAAGAGAACCATACCAAGACACATCATCATTAAAATGTCAAAAGTTCAAGACAAAGAAAGAATTTTTAAAAGTAGCTAGTGAAAAGAGGTTAGCTACCTACAAGGAAGTTTCTATTAGACTGTCAGCTGATTTCTCAACAGAAACTTTTCAGGCCAGAAGAAATTGGCACAAAATATTCAAAGGGATGAAAAGCAAGGACCTATAACAAAGATTATTCTACCCAGCAAAGCTTTCATTTAGAATCAAAGGACAGGTAAAGAACTTCCCATATAAGAAAAATTTAAAGGAGCTCCTCAGCACCAAACCAGTATTACAAGAAATGTTAAAGGGACTTCTTTCAAAGGAAAAAAAAAGATTTAAAATATGAATAATTAAATGATAATAACTACATATTATTAACAATTACTTTAAATATAAATGGATTAAATGTTCCAATTAAAGGACATAAGGTGGCTGAATAGATAGGAAAATAAGACCCTTACATATGCTGCCTACAAGAGACTCACTTCAGATCAAAATACACACAGACTGAAAGTTTCATGAAAATGGAAAGAAACAAACAAAAAAAGCTGGGGTAGCAATACTTAGACAAGACAAAATATACTTTAAAACAAAGGCTATAACAAGTGACAAAGAATGACCCAGTAATCCTACTTCTGGGTATTTACCTGAAGAAACCTAAAACATTACTTCAAAGGGACAAGTGCATGCATACCTTTATTGCAGCACTAGTTACAATAGCCAAGATAAGGAAGTAAACTGGGTGTCCATCAATTGATGAATAAATAAAGGAGAGGTGGTACATATGAGCATATACAAGGGAATATTACCCTTCTATATTAAAGAATTAAATCTTGCCATCAACGACAACATGGATGGACCTAGAGAATATTATGTTGAGTGAAGTGACTCAAAGAAAGACAAATGCCATATAATTTCACTTATATGAAGACTCTAAAGAACAAGATAAATGAACAAATGAACCAGAAACAAACTCATAGATACAGAGAACATTTTGAGAGTTGCCACATAGGAGGGGATTTGGGGGGATGGGTGAAAAAAAATAAAGTATTAAGAAGTACAAATTGGTAGTTACAAAATAGTATAGCATAAGGAATATCTGAAGGCTTTCTGAAATGTATACAGCCATATAATGTGAAATACAGAAGCACTTATGGCTGGATATTTTTCTGGACAGTCCTCATATAGTCAATAATATTATAATAACTACGTATGATGTCAGATGGGTACTAGATTTATCAGGGTCATCACCTCATAAGTTATATAAATATCTAAGCCCTATGTCATACACCTGACACTTACATAATACTGTATGTAAATTGCAATTTAAAAATTAAAATATAGAAAAATAAAAAAATAAAAATTAGATTACATTTTTCAAGTAAAAATATCACATGATCATCTCAACAAATGCAGAAAAAGCACCTGAAAAACTAAAACATGCATTCATCATACAAACCCTTAACAAATTAAGTACAACAGAAACATACCACAGAAACATAAAGGCTATATACAACAAAGTCACAGATAACATTATACTCAATAAAGTAAAATTGAAAGTGTTTCCTCTAAGATCAGAAACAAGAAAAAAATGCCCATTCTCACTCTTATTTAATATGGTACTAACAGTCCTAGCTAGAGCAATTAGGCAAGACAAAGAATGAGTAAATAAATAAATAAAAGGCATCCATAAAAAAGTCGAATTTGTTGCTATTGCTAATGATACAATCTTATATTTAGAAAATCTTTAAGCATCAGTCAAAAACTGTTGTAATTAATCAAAAATTTCAGTAAAGTGGCAGGATACAAAATCAATATACAGATATCAATCGTACTTCTTTACACCAATAATGAAACATCTAAAAAATATATATAAAATTATCCCATTCACAATACCATTAAAAACAATAAGATACTTAGAAATAAATTTAACCAATAAAGTGAAAGATTTGTGCAATGAAAAAAAACCACAAGACATTCCTGAAAGAAATCAAAGAACACACAAATAAATGAGAAGACATCCCATCTTTGACAATCAGAAGAATAAATATTGTTGAAATGACCATACTACCAAAAACCATCTACAGGATCAATACAATCCCCATCTAAATACTAAAAGCAGTCTTCACAGACTAGAGGGAACAATCCTAAAATTTGTTGGAACTAGAAAAGACTTTGACTAACCAAAGTAACCCTGAGAAAAAGAAACAAAGCCGAAGGTATCCATGCTTCTAGATCTCAAACTATGCTACAGAGCCAAAGTAATAAGATCAGTATGCCATTGGCACAAAATAAACAGATCAATGGATCAGAATAGAGAGCCAGAATTAAATCCCAATATGTATGTTCAGAATATATATAAATATGTTCAAGAGAGCCAAGGATACCCAATCAGGAAAGGACAATATCTTTAACAAATGGTACTTGGAAAACTGGAGAAACACAGGCAGAAGAGTAAAATTGAACCTCTATCTAACACCTCTCAAAAAAATTAACTAAAAATGGATAAAAAGTTTGAACATAAGTAATTATACATAAAATTTCTAGAAGAAAATGTAGGGAAGAATTTGCAATATTAATTGTTTTGGACAATTGCCAAAAGCACAAAGAATCAACAAATGGGACTATATCAAACTCAAAAGATTGTACATAGCAAAAGAAACAATAAAATTAAAATATAATCTACAGAATGGGTGAAAATTTTTGCTAACTGCTTATCAGTTAAAGGGTTAATATCCAAAATACATATAGAACTCAACTTATTAACAAAGTAACAAAAAATTCAATTAAAAATGGGCAGAAGAAAATAAATACTTTTTTTTAAAGAAGACATCAAACTTGCCAACAAGTGTATGAAAGATGTTCAACATCATTAATCATCAGGTAAATACAAATCAAAACTACAATGAGATATCACATTACACTTTTAGAATGGCTATCCTTAAGAAGACAAGAGACAACTGGTGCTGGCAAGGATGTGGTGAAAAGGTAACCCTTATACACTGTGGGTGGGAATGAAAATTGGTCCAACTACTATGAAAAACAATATGGAGGCTTCCCCTCAAAAACATTAAAAATAGACTTATCACATCATCCAGCCATTCCCCTTCTGGGTACACAACCAAAGGAAATTAAAATAGGATTTTGACTAGATATAAGCACTCTCTGTGATTATTACAGTATTATTCACAGTAGCCAAGGTATGAAAACAACCCAAATGTCTCTCAACAGAGGAATGAATTAAAAAGATGTGGCACATATATACACAATGCAACATTGTGCATTATACTGCATCATGAGAAAAGAGGATATCCTGCCGTTTGCAATATGAATGGACCTTGAGCACATTATGCTAAGCAGCATAAGTCAGAGAAGGATAATTACTATATGATATCACTTATCTGTGAAATCTGAAAAAATAAAGAGTAAAATGGTGGTTACCAGTGGATGGTGGGTGGGGATAAGAGTGATAGTGCTTAAAGGTATATCACTATATTGGCAACCATATTACAATGTATAAATATATCAAAGCAAAATGCTATATACCTTAAATTTATTTTTAAAAAGAACTCTCTTTGGAATTACATGTATATTCATGACAATCCTTACTCTCCACATGGAAAGAGATCCTAGATCCTAGATCAGGCCTAGACTTTTGCAGGGCAAGAAGTACTTCTACAAGTATCATGGTCCACTAGCTACTTATTTTATATTTGAGGAAGTCAACCCAAAATTGGTGGACCACAATTGACATCTTGCCTAGCCCTCTCCTAGACACAGCCTTCACCAATCAGAAGAGGTAAAAATGTCAGAGAATTATCTCTAAATGGCTGTTAGCATTTGGCTTAGATCTTTGCTTTCTTCAAATACCTACACTTTTAACAATTAGAAAACACACATTCCAAATGTGCAGTTTAGTTTTAATAGGAGCTGATATTGAAAACTAACATACTTTTCCCAAAATTGTGGAGATATATACTTTAATTTAAAATCTAGCCTCAAATTTTTGGCCAAATTCCTAAATTCTGAGCAATGTTTGAGCCCATTTGGTTCTATGACAAGTTGTTCTCTTGCATAAAACTGCTGAAGATCAAAGATGGAAGCCTTCATCAGGAATATACAGAGTATGATTAAGAGGTGCTTTGCCTAAATACAACGAATCGTTTGAGACAATAATCATCGAATATTAGTATTCTTGTTAATTGTGTCAAAATTAACCAATGACCAGCACTAGCCCTAGAAGAGTGCATTTTTTTTCCTAAGCAATGAAGATCCAACTAGAACAAACTTATTTTAATAATACAGGTAACCCCTATATAACATGGCACTTCTATAACACAGTTTTGCTCTAAGACGGTTTGAGAATTGGGGAAACCTTAGTAGAACACGGCATTCTCTAGAACATGGTTTCTTTCACTCTAACACGGTTTGAGAATTAGAGAAATCCTCGCGCAACAGAGAACATAACTAGAGCTTTTAAGAACAAAATATATCTCCAAAATTAGAGAAATCCCAGAACACTGTAGAACGTATTAGAGCTTTTAAGAGCAAACATATCTCATTTGAAATTAGAAAAATCCTCAAATAACACAGAACATAGTAAGTTTTTTAGAGCAAAAGATACTTAATGCATATTAATATATTACACTTTTGGTGGAAATTCTTTTAATAAAGATAGTTCTCTAAATTATAAAAATATAATAGTACATTTTTCTAAGTTTTGGAACCTAACCCCCTTTTTTGTAGTAGTTCTTTTTTTCTTATAAAATGGATTCACACAGTATGGCATTTTAGGAACCTAACAACCATGTTATATGGGGGTTACCAACATATTACAACTGATTTTATATTTAGTACAGTAATAACTATTTTTTAATTTTACTAATGATAATGATATAGAACCAGATAATGCTACCAGAGCAATTTTGCGTAGGTATTGCTATCAATTGCCTCAAAAATTAAAAGGAAGGAAATCTGGTACTGAAAATTAATAATCAGGATAAATGGAATTAGCTATGTATTTTAAGGTCATTAAGTTGTCTTAACATCCAAAGTCTGTGGGGCTGAGTCAGTCATAGGTACAGCTGGAACAGTTGGCTTAGATTCAAGTTTGCCAGGTGAAAGGATTTCCTTTGTGTTCAATGACACTGTTTAATAGTTTACTGGTAAACTCTTTAATCTGTTACATCTCTGAGTGATAATCAGTTCATTTTGTTCCTGGAGTCTCTGCCTTAGCTCTTCTATCAATTTCCTGTAGGAAACTCTCTTGCCTTTAGATCACAGGTTTGACATTTTTTCTATAGGACAGCTGAACCTTCTCTTTCTTTGTTCTTCATGAAGAACTGGAACTCAAGTTGTCTGCTTGCTTTCCCGACTGTCAAGAAAGGTGGATCACATTTTGGAAATCCTGAGGATTCTGAGGACATTTTAAAAATTCATGTGTATCTTTTAATCTGCCTATGTTGGGCTTGATCTGTATATCAGACTTCTGGATTCCTAACAATTGATAGTCTAGGCTGAATTCTTAGAAGATAATTTTTAAACTCCTTCCTAAACATTTCCTTGTTCTTTTTTCCATTTCATCAATTAGTTTCTTGTTTTCCTCTTTCTTCCATCTATTAATATCTACTAACTTCACAAATTCTTCCTCTTTTGTTTTCTGCATTTCATATCCCTTAGAGAATCTGACTGCAAGGGCATGCTTGAAGCCTCTAATTGAGAGTTGGTAAGCTGCAGCTGCTCCTTCAACATGTCTATTTCATTCTCAAGCTTATCAGTCTGTGCCTTTTTCTTATACTCAAGGTGAGAATCATCAGAGTGGCAGCACTGAATATGACTCTGGAGAAAAGCTTGGTTCATTAAAGGCCTTGTCATAAAATGGCACTGGTAATAATCATCATCTGCTGCATGGAGATCATCTCTTTCCTGGGATTACATTTTTCCTTAAGTAATTCAATCTCCCCAGCCTGCCTGGTGAGGAGCTTCTTGCTCTGCTAGCAGTTCTGGTTCAGGCTCAGCCACCCACTCCTCCAAGTTGTATAGCTGTGAGGTGAAGACTTCTTGCAAGTAGAACAGGTACTCCATGGTGAACTGCAGCATGCAGATGAGCTTCAGCAGCACTGGGTTCTTCCCAGACTGGCAGTATGGGCACTTCTCATTGTCCAGCTCACAGAAGGTTCATGATGTTTTCCTACAGCAGGAGCATGTTCATGGCCACCACCTCCTTGTCCATGTCGATGGTGCTCAGCTGCAACCAGTCCACCCGCTCTAGCCACAGGCCAGAAATAGAAGGACAGGTGGCTCAATGCTGTGCTGGAAGGGGTGGAGGCAGGGTGGTTGGAGGTGTACAACATAGGCCAGACCCCTTGAGAGGCTGTGAGGGCATCATGACTCTTGAGGCTGCTTGTCACCAGGTAGTCCACTTGCTTCTGGAAGGGCATGCTTGGAAACAAAACAATCACTTCTGCCTACATATGGGTGGGGCAGGGCAGGGGGCTATATCTTCCACCTGGGCCTCTGCTGCTCCACCCCTCAAGAGCAGGAGAAGGTATGATCCTTGAAAAAGGTGGAGGCCAAGGCCTAATGACTGGGTCTCCAGGCCATTGCTATGGCAAAGTTGTGGTGTCCAGGGTAGGGGCAAAGAGTGTGCAGGTCTATGCATGGTCAGCTTGAGCACACAGGGCCCTTATAAGCGTGTTTGGCAAGTTGACAACTTGAACTTACTGGAATACTAAGGTCACAGAGCAACCAACTGGCCAAAATCAAAGTGGAGTCAGGTGTCTGCAAGAAGAGATAAGAGATGAGCAGTAACTTAATTTTAATTGACCAAAATTATCTAGACATTGGTCAGAAGAGATCGAAGGTCAGCAAAATTTTTCTTTATAAGACCAAATAGTAAATATTTTTAGCTTTGGAGGACATACAGACTGGATCAATACTACTCAGCTCTGTTAAAACATAGATATCTAATAGGCAAATGAATGAGTATGTATCTATCCCAGTAAAAGTTTATTTAGCAAAAATCCAAACCAGGACATGGTTTGCCACCCATCAATGTTTGGTTAATTGCTGGAGACTGACTGTGCTCGGTCAAGAGACAGTAAAGCTCCTGGAAGCTGAAAATATAGGGGAATACAAACTTCTTCCAGGAGTCATTCACAGAAAAGATCAGAAAAATCCTAAGAAAGTCTGTCTAGTGAAATAAAATAATTCCTATCAGAGGAATTCAGATAATAGTATTAATAATATATTGGGAAGGATTATAAGACTGCCAGGAGGTTAATTAATTAAAGAGTCAGCAAATGAAGGCTGTAAAAGAATCATAATTGAATAGTTTTAAATAGAGTAGAATTAGCGGTCTTCAGTCCCTAGGATGACTTTTATCCAAAGACAAATATAAGCTGCTTTTCAGAAGTTGTTGGAGTTGGGGTGAGATAGGCAATGATTTTCCAACAGAAAGGCAAGGGACTTGTGGAACCCCTTTGTGAAAGTGTTTTTTAAATTGTTGTTTTCTCTCTTTTTGTAATTTTATTATGTTTTGTTTTATTCAGATAACTGAGGTAGCATAAGTAGGTTTTCCTGAAAGCATGTTTCTTTACATGAGTATATTTATTTTTGAAAGTGCAAAATACAACTAAACTTGTAGGATTATTAGGTTTCATGAAATGTTCATTTTCAGAAGTGAATGATGAGATGTATACAGATGACAGGTACAGAATACACACATCCAAGTCAGGAGTGGAGGTTCATCCTCAGAACTTATTTAACTTACCTATTGGAGTAACTTTATAATTTTATGAATAAATTTATTCTTATCTTTATGAAAAGTCCTTGCAAAACCTCTGGTGGTATAGCCTCCCAGTACTAAAAGAATGAACTCAATTAGAGATGCCACCAACATGTCCTACAGAATTGTGCTGCTAAGTGCTGACAGCTCACTCAAATATCCTGCCATTAATTCAAATGATGTTTTTAAAATATGTTAATTAAATATAGATTGAAGGGTAATATAAAATGCTACTTTCCAAGTACCAAATTTATACACATATTGCAGTATAAACATAAATATAGAAAAACTCTTTAAGGGAGATAGGGTCCAAGATGGAGAATTAGGTAAATGCTCTGCTTACTGCATCCCAAGATCACACTAAAATTACAAATACATTATAGAACAATCAAAGTCAAGAATCATCTGAAGACTAGCTGAACAGAAACCCTATAACTAAGGATATAAAAAAGAGGCCATTTTGAGACTGGTAAGGAGGTGCGAAGACATGAAACAGTCTGACCTCAAACCCACAGACAGTAGTGGAACACCAGGAGAAATGCTCTGTGGCAGAGGTCCCCCCAAAGAGGGAGGGGTCCCAGCCCCCAGCCCCTACCAGCCACCCCAGCTCAGGAGCTCCCACAACATCTGGCATGAAAATCAACGAGGACTGTCTACCCATCCTGGTGAAACAGAAGGTGGCTAGAAACCCAGACACCCACATATAAAGCCTATACACAGACTTGTTTGCTTGCAAATACTCACCTGCTCTCTGGTGGAGGGGCAGCAGCTAGGGAGGTACAGGGACCTGCAGGGAAAGACTGAGTTGTGTGGCTTTGGTATGAGGGCTGGAGGGACTGGAACCACTGTTGTCAAAGAGCACTCTTGACTGCTGGGCTGCTGGCCCTGCCCCACAGGTATCAGAATGCTTTTTGTAGATGTGGACTATCCATGGCAGCCTGAAAAGCATTTGCTGGTTGGAGGTGACCAAGAACTTGCACTGTAGAGTCTCTTGGGCAGCTCCCAGGGGCCTAAGGCCTGAGGCAGGTGGTAGGTGGCCTCAGTGTTTTGAGGACATTTTTGTGGGGTTGTCATAGGCTAACATCAGTATGGGAATCAAGATTGCATTGTCACTGTAAAAACCAGCACCCACACCCACTAGTTCCCTGGAATCTCACCCCACCCACAAAACACTGCATTCCCAAAAGCACTCATGGCATCTGGACAGCCAGGCCCACCAAACAAATTGGAAACTTAGAGTGGCAGAAGGCCTGCAACAATCCATGGAGCTTTCAGTGATGTACAGTGACCCAAAACCTGTACCACAGCCATGCTTGCACAGCTTTCTGGAATTTGCAAGCCCAAGTCAAGTGGTGACTGGATGAAGTTTTCTAAGGGCATTCTGCAAAATGATCACAGGCCAGGCACTGCTCTGAGGCAAGCAGTGGCTGGCTGCAGTATTCTTGAGGTGCTGTGAGAAATGGTTACAGGATGGGCACTGGTGTAAGAAATGAATCTGCATTTACTTTGTAAAAGCCATGAGCCATGCCTCATAACACCTAGGACTTCACCCTGCCAATCTAGGGCTGCATCCCCAAGGGTTCTCTAAACACTGGGTCATCTAGCCCAGCCTGGACACCTAAAAAGGCTATTTCAACAGTTGGGCCTTATAACTAAGCTGCCTCAAGAGTTGGGCCTTTGGCTAACCTGCCTCAAGCCCAGTACTAGTGGCAGCTAGACTTGGTTCAAGGAGAATCCACTCCCACATGCCTCCAGGTCTAACACAGGCAATGCCAGCCATATATAGCTTACCAGGTAGCCATGACCTGGTAACAGGCAAGGCCAAAATTGGCCTTCACAGGAGCCCTTCCCAAGAGACATCAGAAACAACACATCCAGAGGCCAGCTTCAGATGACACCAGCCCCACAAGCAGCACCCACAATGTGTGGTCTCAACAGGCATAAGAGCCCACAAGGGGTTAATCCCCATCTCAGGGGTCAAACCCACTCAGCAGTTCATATACTGTGAGTGTAGCCAATCCTCACAGTCTGTCAGCCTGGGAGTTAATCCCAGGCACTGATGAACCAAAACAAATCAAGGCTCAATTACAACAGGGGAACATACACAACACACTCAAGGGACACTCCTAGAACACACACACAGGAGATCAAGGACATTGCACCACTGGACTACACAGGACACATTCCATGTAAATCCACCCAGCAAAGACTGAGAGACATAGGCAATCTACCTAATACATAGAAGCAAACACAGAGAGGCAGACAGAATGAAGAATAGAAAAACATGTCCCAAATGAAAGAACAGGAGAAACCTCCAGAAATAGAATGAAATGAAATGGAGGCAGCCAAGCTACCAGAGAAAGAGTTTGAAATACTGGTTTTCAGAATGTTTAAGGAACATAGTGAGAATTTCAACAAAGAGACACCAAGCATAAAGAAGGACATAGAAACCATAAATAAAAAAAGTCAGAAATAAACAATACAATAACTGAAATTAAGAACACACTTAAAGTAATCAACAGCAGATTAGCTGAAGCAGAGGACTGAATCAGCAATTCAGAAGACAAGGTAGCAGAAAACAATTGGAAAAGAAAAAAAGAAAAAAAAATCCACCAAAATAAGAATAGAACAAGAGACCCATGGGACAACATCAAATGTAACAATATTTGCATCATAGGACTATCAGAAGGAGAAGAGAGAGAGCAAGGGATTAAGAAGGACCTCTTTGAAGAAATAATGACTGAACACTTCCCTAACCTGGCAAAGAAACAGACATACAGCCTAGTAAGTCCAGTGTACCAAACAAAATCAATCCAAACAAGTCCACACCAAGACATATCATAATTAAAATGACAAAGTTTAAAGACAAAGAGAGAACCCTAAAAGCAGCAAGAAAAAAGCAATTGCTTACCTACAAAGGACCTCCCATTAAATTGTCAGCTGATTTCTCAAAGGACTCTTTGCAGGCTAGAAGGGAGTGGCAGGAAATATTTAAAATAATTAAAATTAAAAGCCTACAACAGAGGCTATTCTGTCTAGCAAGGCTAGCATTTAAAAATTGAAGGAGAGATAAAGAAATCTCCAGAGAAGAAAAAAACTAAAGGAATTAATTTCCACCAAGCCAATGTTATAAGAATAGTAAAAGGGCTTCTTTAAGAGGAAGAAAGGAAAAAAACAACCAAACAAGTGAAGATAAAAAATATGAATAATAACATAGCAATAATTGTGTACCTATCAATAATCACTTTACATGTAAATGGATTAAATGCTCCAATCAAAAGACACAGGGTAGCTGGATAAAAAAACAAGACCAATGCATATGCTATCTATAAGTGATTCATCTCAGATTGAAAGATAGACACAGACTGAAAGTAAAGGGATGGAAAAAGAGATTTCATACGAATGGAAATGAAAAAAAAAAAACTGGGGTAGCAATACTTATATCAGAAAAATAGACTTTAAAACAGAGACTATAATAAGAGACAAGGACATTACATAATAATAATGAGATCAATCCAACCACTGGACATTCCCCTAGTAAACATTTATGTACCTAACATAGGAGCACCCAAATATATAAAGAAAATACTGACTCACATAAAGCCAAAGGTCAACAGTGACACAATCACAGTTGGGAATTTTAACACCCCACTGACACAAATGGACAGATCTTCCAGAGAGAAAATCAACACTGAAATAGCAGTCTTAAATGACATAATAGGTCAGATGAATTTAATATATATTCTTAGAGCATTTCACCCCAAAGCAGCAGAATATACATTCTTTTCAAGTACACATGGAACATTCTCCAAGAAAGACCACATGTTAGGCCACAAAACAAGTCTCAATAAATTTAAGAAGACTGAAATGATACCAGTCATTTTCTCTGACCATAGTGATATAAAACTCCATAGAACTCAATTACGAGGAAAACACACAAACACATGGAGACTAAATTACATGTTACTAAGTAATGTATAGGTCGAAGTACCAATGAGATCAAGAAAGACATCAGAAATGAAAGAGGAGAAGTGACAACTGACATCACAGAAATAATATATATATATAGTACTATGAGTAACTATACACTTAACAGATTGGACAATCTAGAAGAAATGGATAAATTCCTAGAAGTATACACACTTCCAAGGTCGAATTAAAAACACAAACAAAAACAAAAACAGAAAATTTGAACAGACTGATTACTACAAACCAAACTGAATCAGTATTCAACAAGCTTTCAGCCAATGAAAATCCTAGACCAGGTGGCTTCACAAGTGAATGTATGCCTAGTCTCCTCAAACTACTCCAAAAAACCCAATTGAGGGAATGCTCCTAAGTTTATTTTATGACACCACCATTACCCTAATTCCAAAACCATAAAAGACATTACAAAGAAAGAAAATTATAGGCCAATATGCCTAATAAACATAGGTTCAAAAATTCTCAACAAAATATTAGCAAACTGAATTCAGCAATACATTAAAAAATCATACACTGCAATCAACTGGAATTCATTCCTCATATGCAAGGTTGGTTCCATATCTTCAAACCATTAACATGATACCCCACATAAACAAAATAATAAATAAAAATCATATGGTCATATCAATAGATGCAGGAAAAGTCTTTGACAAAATCCAGTATTTATTTATGATAAAAACTTTTGTCAAAGTAAGAATAAAGGGAACATATTTCATCTTAACAAAGACCATATATGACAAACCCATAGCTTATATCATACTTAATGGGGAAAATCTAAAAGCATTTCTTTTAAGATCAGGAATAAAAGAAGGATTCCCATTTTCATCACTTTTATTCAACATAGTACTGGAAGTTCTAGACATAGCAACCACACAAGAATAAAAAATATTAATAAATGCATACAAATGGAAAAGGAAAAAGTAATGTTGTCATTATTTGCATATAGCATGGTACTATATAGACAGAATGCCAAAGATTCCACCCAAATACTATTAGAACTGATAAATGAATTTAATAAAGTAACACGATATAAAATTAATATTCAGAAATTGGTTGCATTTTAATAAACAACAAACTATTAGAAAGAAAAATTAAGAAAACAATCCCATTTATAACTGCATAAAAAATACTTAGGAATAAATTTAACCAAGAAAGTAAAAGACCTGTACTCAGAAAATTATACGAGTAAGACACTGAAGAGAGAAATTAAAACTATACAAATAAATGGAAACATACCATGTTCATGAATAGGAAGAATAAATATAGTTAAAATATCGATACTACCAGAAGCAATTTACAGATTCAATACAATCCCTGTCAATGTAGCAATGGCACTTTTTTCACAGAACTAGAACAAATAATCCTAAAATTTATACAGAACCAGAAAAGACCCTGAATAGACATGGCAATCATTGAAAAGAAGAAAGCAGGAGATAGTATGCTATCTGGTATCAAATTATATATTACAGGGCCACAGTAATCAAAACAGGATATTAGCAATAGAAACCGACACATACTCATAGATCAGTGGAATAAAATAGAGAACCCAGAAATAAATCCATGGTTATTTGGTCATTTAATCTATGACAAAGGAAGCAATAATATACATTGGGATAAAGACAGTCTATTCAATAAATGGTGCTGGGGAAACTGGAGAGATATGGGTCTAAAAAACTAGACCACCTTCTTATGCAATATACAAGAATAAACTCAAAATGGACTAAAGACTTAAATGTATGACCCAAAACCATAAAACTCCTAGAAGAAAACATAGTGAGTAAACCCTTTGACATTGTTCTTAGTAATTTTTTTTCTGGTATCTTTCCTGGGCAAGGGAAATTAAAATAAATAAATAAACAAATAAGAATTACAGCAAACTAAAATGTTTTTGCACAGCAAAGAAAACCAATGACAATACAAAAAGACATCCTACAGAATGGGAGAAGATGTTCACCAATGCTAGATCTAATAAGGGGTTAATATAAAAGATTTATAAAAATTCATATAACTCAACACCAATGAACAAATGGACAGAGGACCTAAATAGACATTTTTTTCAAAGAGGACAAGCAGGTAGCCAATAAATATATGAAAAGAGCTCAATGTCACTAATCATCAGAGAAATGCATATAAAGACTAATGAGATACCACTTCATCCCTGTCAGGATGGTTATCATCAGTAAATTTAGAAACAACAAGTTATGCTGAGGATGTAGAAAAAAGGGAAACTTCATGCACTTTTAAAACAATATAAAGATTCCTCAAAAAATTAAAAATAAAACTTCTTTATGACCCAGCAATTCAACTTCTGGGTATTTAGTCAAAGAAATCCAAAACACTAATTAAAAAAAATACATACATGCCTAGGTTTACTGCAGTGCTATTCACAATAGCCAAGGTATGGAAACAACCAAAATGCACATCAATAGACAACTGAATAAAGAAACTGTGGCACGTTTATACAATGGAGTATTACTTTGCCATAAAAAAGAATAAAATATTTCCATTTGCAACTACATGGATGGAACTAGAGGATATTATGCTAAGTGAAATAAGTCAGACAGAGAAAGACAAATACCATGTGATCTCACTTATACATGGAATCTAAAGAACAAAATAAAAGAACAACCAAAAGAGAAAAAGCCTCATAGATACAGAGAACAAACTGATAGTTGCTACATGGGAGGGTATGGATGATAAAGTGAAGGGATTAGGAAATACAAATTGGTAGTTACAAAATAATCATAGGGATATGAAATACAATATAGAGAATATAGTCAATAATGTAAAAACTATGTCAGATGGGTACTGGACTTATGGTGGAGGGTGGATCACTTCAAAGGTTATATAAAAGCCTAACGACTGCACTATACACATGAAACTAATAAAAAATTATACTGTATGTCAACTGTAATTAAATATATATGTGTATATATTGTAATGGGTTATGAAGGACAGCAAAGGGAATATAGACAATGGTATTACAATAGCTATGTCTGATGTCAGATGGGTAGCAGACTTGTTGGGGTTATCACTTTGTGAGGGGTATAAATGTCTAATCACTCTGTTGTTTTATACAACTGAAAGTAATAAAAAATTTTAAATAATAAATATAAACATATTTTTTCACAATACTTTAAGGCTTCAAAAATACCAAAAGTCAATCCCAATACTCAACTGGTTTTTGAACCTAAATATATGAAGCATGTACATAATTTACTGGCATTGACCAATATTTAGGACCAATAAACTATATATAATTAACAAAATTGATTTTAACTAAAATACCCTCTTCCTTCTGCCACATTCTGAGAAAATATAAAATGTGTTTTATTGCACAAGGTTAAATAAATTTTCTAGAAGGTGAGTATGTGAGTACCTTAACTGTTTAAATTTGTCAGTTTATCAAACTAATACATATGACTTGCTCACCCAAAAATGTGCTAAATTGAGTAAAGTGATTTATTTTCTTTAATTTTAAAATATTAATTAATATGACAGCTTAATCAATAAAAATGAACTTTTCCATTAAGACATAAGACACATATTTATTGCATGCTTATGAAAATTTAACATAGATTAAGAAATATTAAGTTCTTTCACATACAATTCACACCACCAGTTTTTGCTAGTAGAGCTAAATTCTAAGCACTAAGTAGACACTGAAATATATTTTTCATGACTGCATGAAATAGTTAAATATTTAGGAGGAAGAGCCTCTTAATGAAATAGAACTAGTCAAATTCCAGCTCAGCCCCATGCCAGTTCCATGACCCTGGGATGTTATTTAATCTCTCCAAATCATAGTTTCCTGACTGAAGTATTAGGAAACTAATGCTTAGCTTAAGAAATGTTATGAAAAGTAAACAAAGTAATGCACATAAACATATCACAAATTTAGGTGCACTGTAAGTTTTTTTTTACACATTTTGTATTTTGAGAACAGTCCACTTTTTTAAGCTTGGAAGGAAAATATTCAACACTGATATTTATTTATAAAATTGTCTGCGGCAAAGGACCTGTATTATACTTTGTTACCTAAGATGTCAATAATTTAATGTCATGGGAAAAATGTCATTAAATACATCAATGTATTATATGTATTTTATATTGTATAAAACAAAAGAAAACAAAGAGCATACAAATCATCCCTACAGTAGAGATGGAAATGAATCAAGATTTTATTAGCAGTTATTGGTGGTGGTTTTTTAAATTTTACTTTCCTTTTATAAAATTCCTAAAACTACATTTCTTATTTTCATAATCAAAAAGGCTAATTTTGAATGACAAGTGGACAATCATTTTCACATTTTTAACCAATGCCAGCTAATACGTTTGACAACAGAATAGGTAATAACTGATGCTACTTACATACAGATCATTTTTCCTTTTTCCAAAATAACAAATATTTTTTTCTTTTTAAGGAAAGCATACTCACACACACATACACATTCACACACACACAGACACAGACACACACACACACACACAGACACACACACACACACACACACACACACACACACACAGATGGTGAGTTCTAGCATTCTAAGCTAAGAAAAAAAGAACTTTGCCAAATAAGGTTTGTAATACTATGGTCTATCAGCCTAATTATTTGCAAAATGATGGACAAAGAAGCTACAGAAAGAGTAGATGGGAAAGTGAAAGCATAACACTATAAAAAAAGATCGAGTTTAGAGACAGTACTATGCAAGACATAAAAGTTTAATACCCTTAAACAGGAGCCAATGCCATAGTACAGCCTCCAAACTTACTGCACTTCAAGGTTTGTATTGTTCTCTGTCAGCATTTATTACTGCAACTATTACATAAAATCAGAATCTTGGTGTTCTTAAAAGTTATCTGTTCCTTTCACTTATCCCTCACTGATTCAAAAGTCATTCAGCCATGTGGTTGCAAAAGAAATTTTCACATTATAATTATAAAAATAACTAGTACATTTTCAGGAGGAAAAGAACTAACTTTAAAAAGTGATTAACAAAACCCTTTTCCATAAAACAGTTTGTGGTGATAAAAGCAGAAGTATTTTTAGACTGTAAAATAATATACAATTTTAAAGGCATTCATCTAAATAAAATAATCTTTTAAAGATGTTGTTAGAAAACTTTTAATACAATAGGCCTTCTAACATAGAATAGCTGTTTTAATGTTTTCAACTCAATTAGATTTCTTCATCCCAACCACATGAATTAAATCAGAAAGAAAGTGTATATAAAAATCTAGTAAGAAAAATTAGATTTCACAGCTCAGCTCAGTAATAACATTAATTTCTATCTGGTATTCTTATCACAAGAAAAAAGGATGTACAAAATTTAAAGTATATCAAATACATCCTAGGGAAATATATGCTTTCATGTCACATGTTACTTAGCCAATATACGGAGTGTAAAACACGAAGCACTGTAAGAGAAGAGCAATAAATCAATACTACCTTTCTGTAAACTCATTGATAGGAGAAATAAAGGGCAAACATAATGTTAGTTTTAACTATGAGTCGTCTGCATATCGCATTTCAAGTAGATAACTATTCATTGTCTATATAATGCCAACATAAAATGTCTGTGTCTCCTAAATATTGCTAAAAAGTCACACCTACACAACAGACAACCCCCCCAAAAAAACAGAAAACCCAAGAAATCACTATGTTTCTTCAAGAAACAACAATTCATCTTAAGTATCAGCAAAGTAAAATGAAGTTTAATAATACTAGTATATGTTGCAAAGTCCAAAAGCCTTGATAAAATAATGAGTTAAGTCTGAGAATAGATTAAAAATATCAATTTAGCCAAATGAAGCTGGTAATAAATATTTAATAACCTGTATATAACCTTGAGCATTAGAACCCAATGATTTGGACATAAGCACTTAAGAAGACATGAATCGAGCTCAATGTTTGTCAGAAAATATTGCCAAAGTTTCAAGTCCTAGTGGAGAGTGTTAAAACACTTTTTGGCCCTGAATCAGGAAAGTATTCTGTTGGCATTGATCCAAGAAACCAAACTAGAGTATGACTGATAAATTTAGGTGACTTGAACTTGACCTGAAGAATCCAAATTCCAGGGAAAAAGTTGGCAATTAAATGTGTTGTTTCAAACTTCTGAAAGTTTATCATGCTATAATTTAATTTAAAATAATTTTCCAATTGACTTTACAATTAAATAAACTATACTTACTATAAAATAAAATTAAAATTTAATATCAATAAGAATAATAAAATCTGTATTACTTATAATTGAAACAGCTAACATTTGTCAAGCACTGGCTTAAACACTTCACATGATTCTCAAATCCTATAAAATTGGTAGTATAATAACCCCCCATTATATAGGGGAGGAAACTGAGACACAGAACAAAAAAATAATTAAGCCAAGATCACACATTTGACAAGGAGCGGTGTCTGGGACTACTGAACAGTCTTCTACTCTCTTCCTCCCTATACATAAACTCAGAGGCGAAGGGAGTGAGGGAGCTAAGAAGCTGGAATTGACTTCCAAATGAATAAACAACAATTCCATAATTTTTAGGGCATTTTCAAACTAGTAAGTTCACATGTAACCTGAATTTAAAAATGTGTAAAAATGACTGATGCATGTTACACACCAAATCAATATTTGTTGAAAGAACTGTGAGGCAAAATAAAAGATAAGGCTCTCTTCTGTATCTAAAACATGAACAAACAAGTTCATCTGATTGTTCTGTTTTTAGTGAATAACACTGATAAGTCTTTTTACTAGAGACTGGTAAACAAGATAATTATATTCTGTATACTTACATCATGATCTAAACTAAATAAAATGAAAATATAAATATTTTACAGTATATTGTCATTCACCAATATTGAAAGAAATCTCATCCAAAATAATTTGTAAAAATATGCTGCAAGCTATACAAGACATATATGTACTCATATATAGTATTCAAAATCAAATTTACATCATAAATAAAAAATGGCAATTACATTTTGTTGGTCAATGACTGGAATACCACTTCAAAAGAACAATATTTAATCTGAAATTTTGTATTTTCCTTTACGGATCAATGAAAAAAGTTATGAGTTGTTTCCTTAGATTCCTGGGACTTTTATGAATGAATCTTTGAGCACATGAATCATGTGAGTACTTCACAAATTTTTCATAATATGAATATTTTATTTTGTTAATACTTTCTCTAGCTCTAGAAGTGAAATATCCTGAACTCTAAGTATCTTTTAAATTATCTTATTAGTTAAATTAGCTGAGTTTCCAACTTCTATATACTACTTTAAGGGCATTTTTTTTTCATAATTTAGAGACAACCTGTATTATCTCTTCATAATCAAAAGAATATACATTTTTAAGTGCACAACTTTCTATAGGAAAGAGAAAGACTCAAACTGTAAAAGATTCCAGAATGTAAGAACCTTAACTATAGAACACTTAGGCTTGTATTTTCTGTAACAAAAATCACTAGCCACAAGAAATTTCATCTCATCTTCTGAAATGCTTGAAAATATATTCATGTTGAAATGACATAAATGTTTGAGGACTAAATGGTTAATAAAGATCCCTTTGAAAAGGGATAAATTATAAAGAATGATGCTAAAAATAGTTTAATTACTTAAAATATATTGAAGGCATCCCCTTTTATATAAGCAATCAAATACAGTAGACTCGCAGTTAACCACCACCCATGGGGATTGGTAGAGGCTGGATAAATATAGTTTCTGATTGCTTGAGAGTTACTCTTAAAAATAGGCCTAAATAATATTATACCCCATACTATACCAAACCATAAACTCTGTATTGCCTTGATATGAGTATTGAAATACAGTATTTATAAGCAAACTAAGAAAAATAAAGACAAACTTAATGTAACACAGTTTTATTATAAAAACAGCTTTATGAATGCAGTGTGCAATTTTAGTTAAATGGCAATCAATAAACTTTCTAACAATGTTTTTAACTTCAAGTAACTTAGAGAAAAACATACACACATACTTAAAATTGTTACTGTAGGGGCAGAGAGTTGACTGGGTAGACATCGCATCAGCATCATCAGGATCTGATGATATAACTAGGACAGGATCAGGAGAAGTGGATGTGTAGCTTTCTTGAAAAATGAACAAAATATCAGCTTGCTTTGAGGCCCTATGCCTCTCACGTAACATCAGGTTTTGCATAATGTGCAGCTGTATAACAAGCTGAGATTTTATTTTAATTTTTACTTAAAGTATTATTTCTTCTATTTTTTCTGGTTGCTTGGGAGTGCCAGTTACTTGAGTTCTGGTTAACAGAGAGTCTACTGTATTATCTTCCTTTAGGTGGTTTTTTTCTATCAGTCTTTTTTTTTAATGTGTAACAATACTTGGATATAATTAAGACAAATTAGATTTTTATCTACCACTTCAGTGGACACTTTCTTTGCCTCTCTGTTGAAAATGCTTTCTCAGGACATCTAACACTGTTTAAAAAGACAATCTAACTGTAAGACCCAGTGTGCTGTTTTGTCACCAGACCTCCAAGGTTGGTAGAATGTACAAACTAGGTGCACTTCCCAATCAAGCTTGCACCTGTGCAAGGAAAAATCCTTTCCACTTTGCCAGTAAAACTAAAGTACAAAAAAATTGTCTAGTTCCCAGACAGTAAGTAAATTACCAAGATAAAGAAATAAATACAATGAAAGCCGACCTGTTTCATAATAGGCGATCAGTGCTACTCTCCTTAATACCACAGGCAAATTTCAAAATTCACGTCTTGCCAAAACAAACAAACAAACAAAAACAAAGATAAAATAAACACTTGCCAAATGATATCCCTGCTGCCATCCCAGATGGCTTTTCATTTTTCCAAATAGCTCTTTAGTTGTGGCCATCTTCATTTTATAAATGTCACTGAAAATTGTGCCCACCGTCCTCACCATCCTCCAAAGCCCCAGTGATACTTGGTGGGGTTTTATAATTTGATACACAGAGCCCTATCCGGAAGCGCACTACACAAAGCATCATGCCAAATGCTTCCCAAATCCTCTCCCCATTCTCTAATTAAAAAAAAAAAACAACAACAACACATCATTTATTCCCCTGGGAAAGTGGGCTTAATCCCATTTTCGCATTTGAGGTGCCAAAAAAGAAAAACAATGAGGAGGAGGAGGGACTCGGGGGAGGGGAGAGAGAGGGAGGGAGAGGGAGAGAGACAGAAAGGGAAGGAGAGAGGTGAGAGAAAGAGATGCATGCACACGCACATGCTACTTCCCGCCCTAATCTCCAACCCTGACAACAACGCTCAGACTTCCAAACTCTTCAGCTCTCTCCACCTTCCACTGTCTAAAACACCGAGCAATTACAGATGACAAATGATACGGGGGAAATATGAGGTATCTGAGAGTCGATGAAGACCTCTTGCCCCCCAGACGCTCTCACACCCAGGCACCCTGAAGGGCTCTAGAGACACGATCATCATTTCTTTGGGTGACTCCTTCTGAAACCACCGGTAATTGAACCAGACTAGCACCTACAGGAGGTAATCCTGGAGGCGCGCGTCGACGCCTCTATGACAACCTGCCCCTTGGAGGGAAAATATTGAGACCCACATAAATTGACACCCAGGAGTCCTGCGGAAGCGGAGAAGGAAGAGGACCTATACGCCCAGCTAGCGCTCCCTTTTTCTCCTTGCCATTAGCAGTAGAAGGGAGCCCATAGCCTCCAGGTGCAGGGCCGGCCGAGGAGAGGGCACTATCAAGAAAGTGAAGAGGACTGCATGGGAACTGCGTGCTCCTAAGGGACAAGGGAGGAGATCGCAAAAAGAGAAAGCGTAAATCGTATTTGCTGGGTGACAGAGGCGTGCAGGGAGAGTCCCTAGCGCTTATTAGTTAACCAGTTCCCGCTTGGGCGACCCGTCTGTCCCGGTTCCAGACAGATTCGATCAGTCAAGGGTCGACGAGGGGGAGAAGAGAACGAGAAAATGCCGAGAGTACGAACTTACGAAAGAAGATGTACTCGGTGTAGCTACTCCAGATCTTCTCGTCGCGGTACTGGTTGACGAAGGCAGCAGTGCCCGAGGAGTTACATGCCACCATGTGGAAGCCGGTTTCGGAGAGGCGATCAAACGCCTGCTCCAAGTAGGTGAACTTGAGGTAGAAGCGCGACGTGTACTTCTCAGGTGGCCGGTCTGGGTCGCGACTCTCGTTGAGCGTGTCACCAAATACCTCCTTGGCCAGCGCTATGCGTCCGCACACCATGATGCGCGCCACACGCCGGAACTTGGCGTCTGCCTGGTTGTCGCGCACCGTAGTGTAGGAGCCGCGATAGCCGAGTGTGAGGAAGCCCGAGCGCTTGTCTTGCGCGCTGCAGCCGCTGTGCGCTCCCGGGCCGGCGGGCGCCGCGGCCGCCGCCCCACGCATCAAGAGCGCATCGCTGCTGCTCTGAGAGACATTGTCCTCCAGGTCGCTCTGGCAGCCCTCGTCATTAAGCGAGTTCTGCTTAGTGACCTTGAGCGACAGCAGCTTTACCAGGTCGGTGAGCTGGAAGTACTCGGCCTCGCGCAGGAGCCGCTCTTTCTCGGGGAAGTGTTCCGGCAATGCGAGTTGCTTGTCTCGAAGATAATCTAGCACATACCTGAAGAGGAAGCCATCCCGATCGATGAAGAAGCGCGCCCGGCTGTCCCTGGGGAGCTCGCCCCGGCGTCGGGCGCCGCCTCGGGGACTGGATGGCGAGAACATGTTGGCCAGAGTGCTGTCCGGGACGCTGAGCAGCGTCGAGTGCTTGGTCACATAGACCTGGCCTCCCACATTCAGCTCCACCACCTCGGGAAAAGGCGAGGGCGCGCAGGGCCCTGGGGCGGCGGCTGCAGACGCGCCAGGAGAGCTGGATGAGGAAACCATCTCGCTAATGGGCAGGATGGTGCTGCTGACGCTGCCCGTGTCCTTCAAAGCCATTGTCTCCCCACCCCAACCCTCACTGCTGGTTAAGTGAATCAGGAGAGTAGCACTTTCTCGTCGCCGAAGCCCGCGTCCTACTCCTCCGGCGGCCCCCGGGCTAGGCGTACGCCTGCTGCGCCCTCGGGCCGGGTGGGACGTTCTTCCGGCCGGGGCGTCCGAGTTCAAGGCTCCGGGCGGCAGCGGCGGCGGCGCCCTGGATTCATGGGGGAGCGAAGCGCGGGAGAGGAGCTCAGCGGGAGTAGAGGCGGCGGTGGAGGAGCTAAAAGGAACGGCCGCTCCTTTGGGGGGACGGCAGGGAAGTGTGAGACACCTAGACCTGCGAGAGGCTCTTAGGCTGGCGCTCGGCTCTCTGTGGGGAAGGTGGGAGAAGAGGTCGGAGCACAGAAAACTCGCCGCCCTAGCAGCTTGCGAGCGCGCCGCGACTCTCGAGCGCAGACGGTGGCGCTAACTACTCCTCGCAGCGGGGGAGGCGGCACTGACGTCAAGACCAGGATTGGGACTCGAGCCACAGCTGTCTTTTAAAGAGATAAGCGCCAACAGTAGGCTGTCGGGCATCGACGCTAGGTGGCGAGGCCGGGGGCCGAGCCAGGAGGAGATGCTGCTTGGCCGGGAGCCTGAAGAAGCGGGCAGGGAACCTCCTCCTCTGTTCATCCCTTCCTTCCTCCCTTCCTTCCTTATTCTCTCGCCCCCGTTGGACCAGTAAAACTAGTTTTGTTTTAACTCTTGCATTAAAGTGGGAAGTGCAGTATGTGTATCTTGTGGGAAGAGCGGGGAAATGCCAGTTTCCTAACCTGAAATTACTATGTTGGCCCTGGGAGCAGTGATTGCAAAAAAACTAAGGGGTGGGGGAATTCTCTTATAATGGGTTTACTGTAGTTTTTGAAATGAAGGGCGAAATACTAGAATGTCTCTTATAACCGAATGTCATGATTACATATTTAACTGCACGCGCTACGTGTAGATGAAGAATTTTTAAAACTAAATCTGGTTTCAGTTCACAAAACTAATAAAAGATTCTGTCTAACATGACTGTTTTCTTCTTTCATCTTTTAAGTGTTTGATTCGTAGTAGATGTTTAATAAATGTTTATGAAGGAGGGGATGGAGCCAGAAAGAAACAATTCTGTTCCTAGTTTCCAATCCTGATCATCCCTTCATCAATCTCTTCATTTCCCTTTCAACTTCACAGGGCAGGAGAAATGGCTTGTGATTTATTAGTCTTCTAACCCAAAGATCAGGTGAAAGTGAAAGTTATATAAATTTAAGCTCACCTTAACTTCCATTTGTATATAGCACAGATACAGTCTGCAAGATCAGTATTATTTATGACAAAGAGTCATGATAAAAATGCAAATGAGAATCTTCTTTATAGTATGGCACAATCTAACATTCTATCTAATCTGAGACACCCTCGTGTGTTGAGAAATACATAGAAACATTCATTCACTTATAAAATGCAAAAATGAAAATAGTACACTGTGACACAAAGCAGTTTCTTCAAACATTATCATAATAATATTATAGATGAACTTTATTTGTTAACAGCTAAAATAATAATCAGATTTATTATAATTAAAGTTTTTAAAAAAAATTCTAATGGCCTGCTTAAGATGCCTTCTCTTTGAATCCACCAAAAAAAAAAAAAAATACTGGGTTTAAGATAAAAAAAAATTCTAAGTAATAAGGCAAATGCCCTTAATGATAAGAATGATACAGACTACAGAATTGTAATAAAGGGGATATACAATAAATATGCATATTTATATATGAATATGAGGCCTCCTATATTATAAAATGGGTGAAATCCATTTTAATCTTAAATTTCGTGATATGTACTTATAAGATAAAATGGTCTAAAATTTATACTTTGAATGATTCATCTTAGAAATTCTTAATGAATTGTGTTGCTTTTGAAAATAATTACTTCAACATTGATTGAATATTTCTCCTTAATCTCTTCCCACCAATACTTTTCCTATTCTCACCCCATCTCCCAACTATACCTTCCAACCAATCTCGAAACAGAACAAATTGCAGGTACAGAATGTCTTCACCTATTGTTTTTCTTTCTGCTAGAAATGCCCTTCCTTTTCCACCAGTTCCTCCTCCTTTCCCCTTCTTTACCTCTTACCTTATGCTTAGCTTAAAAATCACTTCTTTGGAAATATTTCATTTTTTTACCAAACCAGATTAAGTTCCATCCTAAGGTGTTCCAACAACACCCTGTGCTTACACATGTGCAAAGTTTATCACATGGATGTATCATTGTCTCCTATCAGATTGTAAGTCAGTATACCGTAGCATGATGTCTAGCCCAGAGGAGGTAGTCAATTTCTATGTATTGAATGTTTACTGTATAGAAATGTGTTCACACACTGAATGGATAACAAAGCATCTACTGTGTGCTAGACAACTTGGCTAATTAGTAAGATTGCAGAGGTGAATAAGACTCAGTCCTTCACGTTTAACATCAGGAAAAGTGAGAACAGGCTCTGATTAGAACAAACTTAGATCTAAAAAAATGGGTTAGCAAAGAAGAGATAGAAACTATTAGAACAATCATTTTTAGTAAACTGAACAATCAACACCAAATAATATTAGAACCATCTTGCTCTAAGCCACTGACAGCATTAATAATATTCTGTAGACTGAAATGTTCTTGGTGTGGGTCCCTTAAAATATGTTGTTGTATAAATACAAGACATTAGAATTCTCTGACTATAAACTATGCTAGATCACTTTACATTCCCAAAGCATTTTAAAATAACAGTCAAAACTATGTGTCTCTAAAACACCAAGACTAACCAAAAAGGATATATTGAGTCCAGATTATAATAAATAATTTGCAATTTAAAATAAATTATTGCTTCACTAGGCTAAGAATTACTTAAAGGTAGGAACCATCTTGCTTGATTAGGGGAAAAAAAACAATGAGATTTCAAGTCAGGAGAAAAGGGGTTAAAAATCTAACTTTGTCTCTTACTAGCTATGTGATTTAAGCAAGGTACTTAACTCCTTGGACCTATTTCCTTGTGGGTACAGTGGAAAAAATAAAGAGTATAGACTTCTAACTGTGATGATGTCACAGTAACAGGACCATTCAAGTTTAATGGAATGCGTTATATTTATTATGACTACCAAGCATCTCTTCAGCAAAATAAGAGAAAGAGAGAGCTCTAAAAATAAAAATAAGAAAGAAAATAATATATGCATTATCAGTGGAAAGATTTTGATTTCCCTTTTAAATCCATCACATCCCCATAATGGTGAGACATAAGTAGGTTTTGCTTTTCATTCCTATGAAAAGCACACAGAGCCAGGAGCCTATAACTTCTTGCAAAGTAAGAAGTAAAATGTTTGCTACCAGAGCAGGCTAATATTGGTAGGACTAAGACTAATATAAGATAGAAAGATCCATTTATAAATTCAACAACTACTGTAATATCTGGGGAAAGTTGGAAAGCAGAGTATAGTAACTAGTTAACTTCAAAATCTTACATATTAGTTTTGAGAATTTCAATAATACTATGAAATGAACACTTTTACAAATGAAATATTTAGGAATCTCAGAGTATCAGTGCTTGATGTGCAAGTTACATAGCACATCCAAACAATTTAAATATTTTAATATAATATTGTATGTGTTCTTGTTCCACATTACAAATATTATAGAAGAACATTAAAGGTTAGGGTGACATTTGATAAAACTCTGTGAAATTAAATACCCAAAGAAATTAGTGAAAGCTTGTATAGATTATGATTCAATACATCTGAGGACTTAATATAATGCCTGGCACATAAAAAGTGATCAACAGATATCTATGAATAAAGTCATTTGTAAACTATTTTCAAATTAACTTATATAATATAAAGGTAATGTATTTGGAGGTAGCTATTTAATTTATTGTATATATGTGGGAATATATGCATTAAGGATCATTTAGCAACAGATGGTTTAGTATTTCATCATGCTGTCTCCTTGAAACACTGCTTAGCTCCTCAAAACTTGAAAGAAAGGGCAACAAAATTTCCCATAACATTAGATCATCTAGATAAAAATTGTAGCCTGGACAGTGAGGATAATATTCTGATCAAGGATAGATTCTAAGCCCCTCAAATAACGTAAACCAGGAGACTAAAACTGGTAATATTATATGCATAATATACATGTCATCATTTCTGTACTGAAATTAAAAAATGTTTCACTGGTTGAAAGAACAATCTAAATTATAAGGTTGAGTAATGTTAATATTTGATCACAACCAGATTTTCCCTTGAAAATTCTCCCAAATTACAAGTTATCTTTTGTTATTTTTACCAGTGACTTTTAATTGATGAGTTTGACTCCATCTTTAAAACCCTAATCACAGCAGGAATTCAATCATTTCCTAACTTTTAAACTTTTTGGCCTACCACGTTTGTCAAGATGATTATTTAGATAATGACTCTAAGGCACTTGGCACTCCTCAAAGAAAGTTACTATAGAACCAAAACAGTGTTATTGTAAATATTATACTTCTATGGTGCTTGCCTTGTCTCCAATGGGAGCACAGAGTTAGATTTGTGAAATTAATTTTTCAATCTAAGGTTTGCAATTAGTAAAATGCTTGATAACTATCTTCATTCTTAAAGGAATCCATTAAAATTTTGAAATAAATGTCCTCAGGCAATCTATTAAAATTATAAATGTGGGATTTATAAAATTATAAATGTGGATGAAAATGCTAATAGTTGATATAACTAAAATACATTTATTAACAAGTGACATTGCTTCTCTTGTCAGTGGGATTATTTAAAAGACTGACCATATGTCAAATGACTGAGGTCCTTAGTAGGGCTTAATTATCTGAGCCTGTGACAATATCTTTATCAAATTGATATACCAGACTGAATCATATCAAACAGCCAATTCTGTAAAAAAAAAAAAAAAATGTCAAAAATCGGCAATTTTATATGGTTCAACTTAATAGTTTTCAGTAACAAGGACAATGAATCTAGGACCATATAACTAAATGCTTAAATATTTAGAAATGCATACTTTGTAACTTGAATTTTAAACATGCATATGTAAGTATGCTAAATATTTATAATTCTTGTCTACTTTATTCTTGATTCCCCAGCACTTAAACATAGCTTATACAAAGAACAATCTGTTTATATTAGGTTTGTATGTGTTTTTAATTATCCTTCATATGTGTCTGTTTTCTATCTCTACCTAGATAATAAACTCTTTGAAAACAGGGACTATTCTTCAGTTGTTTTATTTTTAATTCAATATTCTGTACGCAGGAATCTTAAAATGATGATGGGCAAGTTGTTTATCTACAGTGTGACTAATTAGCAGTGAGATTACTCACAGGCATTTGTGGTACTATTTAATTTTTCCATGTACTGCTATAATAGGAAAATATTACTATTCGTGTGTCTCCAAATTCTACTTTTGAAAGTACATTGGTCAAATCAGACTTTAAAAATACAATTAAAGCATAATACCTGGGAGAGCATTCTAATATAAGGTATAAATTCAGCTAATGAACATTCATTATAATACATTATGTTTTTCAGGTTCAGTAAATAGCATTTTTTTTTCTTTTTGCGTTTTTTGGTATGTGGGTAGCTCCCTGGCTGGGAATTGAACCCAGGCCGCAGCACTGACAGTGCCAGCGCCCAAGCCTTAAGTCACTACACCATCAGGGAACTCCCAGTAAATAGCTTTTTAAAAATCTAGCCTTAAACTAAATTGTGGTATAAATTTTCATGCCAATGAATGTTAGAGTGTTTTGTATTTTCCACCATCATAACTAGAATGGACCACTGTTCTGAACAAGAGACAGAAACTCTGAATTGTAATCACACATCTCACAATGACACAGATTTACTAAGTGACCCAGAGCAGATATCTTTTCTCTTCACTTCATACCTAATCAAATGGACATATCCTAATACATTTTGGGAAATAACTGTTATGACCATCTATTGCTGTACAACAAATCAGCCCAAAACTTAGGGTTTTAAATAACAATGACATTACCATTATTTTTATGATACTGGGCTCAGCTAGGAGGTTCTTGCTCAGGTCTCTCACAGTTTACAATCAGAAAGTGACTGGGCTGGAAGAATTGGGTGCCTGGGCTGTGAAGACTTCAAATCTGAGGGTTGGATTAGTTGGAGCTTTTTGCTCTCTCCCTCTTTCTCACTCTCCTTTTCCATCATCATGACTCAGGACTCCAAAGTTGCACACCCAAAAAAGAGACAGCCAAGCAGAAGCTGTATGTTTTATAACCTAACTAGAAAATCACAAAGTTTCACTATTATCACATTCTGTTAAGCAAGGTAGCTGTAGAGGCCCTCCCAATTTGAAAGGGAGAACACATGAACTCTACTGCTTGTTGGGAGCGTGGAAATATTCTGGAATGTAATTATGTTTTAACTGTTATGTTAAAACATAACAATTCTTCCAGGTCAATCACTTTCTGATTGTAACCTGTGAGAGACCTGAGCAAGAACCACCTAGCTGAGCCCAGTATCATAAAAATAATGATAAAGTAATTACTATTTAAAGCCCTAAGTTTTGGGCTGGTTTGTTGTACAGCAATACATGGTCATAACAGTTATTTCATAATTACATTCCAGAAAGTTATATTTTAACTTTCTTATTGGTTTTAATTCAATTGGTTTACATTATTTCAAACATTAATGTGAGAGTAAAAATATTGTTGTGACCATTTCTGAAAAGTACTATTTGCTACAAAAGATGTAAGAATCAAGCATTATTATACCTTTTATGATTTTATGTAGGGAGAATTTTGTAAAGTCAGCCATAGCATTTAGCTGTGACACACACTTTATAGGCTTTGCATACCTAATTGTGATGTATGGTGACACATGAATACAAAGATGTGTGCATATATGCACAAGCAGCTAACTCAATACATGGTTTTCTGAAATCTTAAGCCAAAACATGAAAGGATAGCCAGGTTTCCTTAATTTTTAAAAAATCTCCATTTTTTTCATTTTGATCATTTATTCTGCTCTAAGAATTTTCTTCAGACCATTTTCCTTTGCTTTGGTTAATCCAGAACTCCCTTCTATCTCATTCTTTTAACATCCCTTGCAACATCTGCAAGTCTTCATACACCCTAAGTAAATCATCTTTTGTCTTCTTTTAGATGCTGACCTAGTAAACATAAATACATCTGTTAACACTTAAAATTGACTTCTTATACAGTTTTTCAACAATTTTCTTTACTCCAATCATTATATAAAGAATATAGTTCTAAATTTCACTTTTTCTCCTACAAAAACACTGGATTTTATGTTCATTTTTCTCATTATTATTATTCATGTTAGCCTCATTTACTCCATAATATTTATTTATTGAATGAGTGAAAAAGCAGTAAATATAATATGGCTTGGTACATGGTTATCCATAAAACAAAAAATTTATTTTTTTCTAAACAATCTTAAGGAAATTGATCAAATAAAAGTAAAATGTTGAGTAAACATCATCAAAATGGTGGTATGAGAGGAGTTCCTGGAAAAACTCCCCTAGAAGTTACAATAAATTGAACAACTATAATTCAACAAAGGATTCCCTACACAACACGTGAAAAAAAACTGAGAGAGCCATTTAGCACATTAAAATACTGAAGGTAAGCAAAGAGGAGAGAACTTGGAAGGAGGAAAGGGAGAAGTGCAGAGGTGGGGGCCAGAGCTCACCTCAGTCCTGGGAACAAGAGGGAGGAAGAAGATGGCAGATGAGATACCCAAGCTTCTCTGGTCCTAGCATAGAGAAGAAGAGATAGAGATGGATGTCACAGGATGCACCCCAGGAGCTCATTCCTGGGAGATAGAAAGAGTGAAAAGGGAGTGGGTGTGCCTTCTCTGGCCACAGGCCTTTTTACCTAGGAGATCAGCGTATGATACAGTTGAATCCAGTGCTCAGGGATGAGACCTCAGAGCATAGATCAAATATATAAGAGTGTAAGCTTGCACTGCCCTCATTGCCCTCACTGCCCTCACTGCCCTCACTGCCAGGCAGAAAACAAAGACCCAGAGTTTGGCTGCCTCCTCTTACCCTCCCAGATCTCACCTCCCCCACCTTTTTCCAGTGTTTTTGCTAACCCCAGAAGAAACGGTAGTAGTGAGCATCAGGTTAAATAGTAGAATATGTACAGCCTGAAGAGTTGGGGAGATAGTTTCTGAGCAGCAAAAACACAATACAGCTAATTCTGGTGGGTTGGAAGCTGTCACCATCCAGAGACACAAACATAACAGCCACATCTTCCAATAAAACCTAGCCCGTACCTTTTCTGGCTAGATCTTTGACAGCTTCCGAAAGTAAATAGAACACCTAACTACCTTTCTCCAAGGCACATTATCCTGAAGCTGTCAAAGATCAATAAAAAAGAAAAAATTCTCGAGGCAATCAGGGAAAAGAAGACTATAACTTATCAAGGAAAGCTCGTTAGACTATCATCAGACATTTCAGCAAAAACTATACAAGTCAGTAAGGAGTGGAATTAAATATTCAAACCATTGAAAGAGAGAAATAACTGGCAAAGAATAAATCCAACAAAGTTAATGTTTAGATATAAAGGAGGAATAAAGACCTTTTCAGACATGTGGACACAGAAGGCTTGTGTTATAGAAAATACTGAATGAGCCTATTCCACCTGAAACAAAAAGTCAAAATAAATAGGAATAACCAGGGACAATAAAAACATAAGAAGGGGAAAAAGTAAGGTCTAAATTTCCAAAGAGGAATGGAGATAAGAAGCATGCTTATGATAAAGGGTTACTGTATAGATATGAAACTTTCTTTTACATAAACTTAATGGTAACCATCAAAAAAATATCAGAACTAAGACACATAACATTTAAAAAAAAAAAAAGGAAATGGAGGGAAATAATCAGAGAACACCACCAAACTAAAATAACTGACAGAAACAAGAAACAAAACAACAGTGGAGACATCAAACTACCAGAAACAAAGATAAAATGGCTATAAGAAATCCTCATATATTAATAATCACCCTAACCATAAATAGACTGAAATTACCAATAAAAAGGCACAGAGTAGCAGACTATACATTCTTTTCTTGTGTACATGGAACATTCTCAAGGATAGACCATATTCTGTGACACATAACTAGCCTCAGCAAACTCAAGAAGATGGAAATCATAACAAGCTATTTCTCTGACCACAAAGTTTGAAGTTAGCGATGAACTGCAAAAAGCAGGAAAAACCACATATAGATAAAGATTAGGGGGTGTAGTGGCTAGGCTTCTGCCCTCTCAACAGTGCAGCCTGGGTTTAATTCCCAGCCAGGGAACAATGCCAAAAAACAAACAAACAGCAAAAAAAGAGATTAAATAAGTGTTATTAAACAATGACTGGATTAAAGAAATTAAAAAGAAGAAAAACATAGAAACAACTGAGAATGAAAACACATCCTATTAAAATTACTGGGATGCAGTGAAGGCAGGGAAAATTATATTATTACAAGCCTTTCAAGAAACAAACAAAAAAAAATTTTAAATAAACAACCTAACATTACATCTTAAATAACTAGAAAAAGAAGAACAAATGAAACCCAAAGTAATAAAAAAGGAAATAATTAATAATAGAGCAGAACTAAATGAAATACAGAAAAAAAAAACAATAAAACAATGCAACAAAGAGCTTTTTTTCTCAAAAACATTAAGAAAACTGCCAAACAACTGGCTAGGCTCACTAGGTAAAAACACAAAAGGCATAATCAAAATAAGAAATGAAAGAGGAAAAATTATGATGAATACCACAAAAATACAAAGGCTCGCACAAAAATATTAAAGGGTTATATGCCACCAAACTCAATAATCTAGAAGAAATGGACAAGTTTTTAGAAACATATAGTCTACCTAGAGTGAATCAAGTAAAAGTGGATAATCTAAATAGAACAATCAACAATAGGAAACCTAAACAATCATCCAAATTCTCCCCCAAAACAAAAATCTAGAACCCGATGGCTTTGCTAGTGAATTCTACCAAACATTCAAAAAGGATTTAATACCTGTCTTCCTCAAACTTTTCCAAAAAATTGAAGAAGACATAATATTTCCAAACCCATTTTATGAGGCCAACATTACTCTGACACCAAAACCTGGTTAAGGTAACACACAAAAAAGAAAACTATGAACCAATACCTCTGATCAATACAGATGCAAAAATCCTAAACAAAATACTAGCAAATAGAATACAACAATGCAATAAAAATATTATATATCACGGTCAAGTGAGATTCATTCCAGGGCCACAAGGATGGCAAATTGATCAATGTGATACACCATGTAAACAAAATAAAAGGTAAAAATCACATGACTATATCGATTGGTGCAGAAAAGCATTTGACAAAATATGACATCCTTTTATGATCAAAACACTTAATAAAATGGGTATAGAAGAAAAATACCTCAACATAACAAAGGCCATATATGACAGACCTTCAGCTAATATCATACTGAATGGTGAATAACTGAAACCTTTTATTGTAAAATCAGGAACAAGACAAGAATGCTCCCTGTCATCACTGTTATTCACCATAGTACTGGAAGTACTAGCCAGGGAAAGGAGGCAAGAGAAAGAAATAAAAGGCATTTAAATTGGGATTGAAGAAGTTAAATTGTCACATTTTGCAGATGATATCATTCTTTATATAGAAAACCCTAAAGACTACACTAAAATACTATTAGAAACAATAAATGAATATAGTAAAGTTGCAGGATACAAAATCAATGTACAAAAATCCATTGCATTCCTATATACTAACAATGAAACTTCAGAAAGAGAAATGACAAAAACAATACCTTTTGCAATTGCAGCAAAAAGAATGAAAAACCTAGGAATAAACTTAACAAAGGATGTAATAAACTTACAGACTGAAAACAATAAGATACTGTTAAAAGAAATTGAAGAAGACACAAAGAAATGTGTTCATAGATTGGAAGAATCAACAAAGTTAAAATGGCCATATTACCCAAAGCAATGTACAGACTTAATGTAATCCCCATCAAAATCTTAACACTTTTTCAAGAAATAGATAAAATAAAGTCATCAGATTTGTATGGAACCACAAAAGACCATGAGTAGCTAAAGCAAACCTACAAAAACATAACAAGGCTGCAGGCATCACACTACCTGACTTCAATTTATACTACAAAGAACAATAATCAAAACAGCTTGGTATTGGCAGAAAAACACACAGGCAAATGGAATAGAATTGAAAACCCAGAAATAAATACACACACACACACACACACACACACACACACACACATTATATATATAAAGATAACTTTTGTCAAAAAAGCCAAAAACATACAATGGAGAAAAGAAAGCCTGTTGAAGTTGTGCTTAAAAAATTGGAAAGTCATGTGCACAGGAATGCATCTAGACTGTGATCTGTCACCATATGCAAAAACTAACTCAAAATAGATCAAAGATCTCCACATAAGACCAGAAACAATAAAGTGCATAGAAGAAAACATCAGTACTAAATTTATAGACCTTGGATTCAGGACAGAATTTATGAATTTGACCTCAAAGGCAAGGGAAGTAAAAACAAAAGTAAATGAATGGGACTATATAAAATTATAAAGCTCTGCACAACAGAAGAAACCATCACCAAAACAAAGAGTCAACCACCTGAATTGGAGAAGATACTTGCAAACAACAGCTCCAATGAGGGGCTAATATCTAAAATATATAAAGACCTAGTACAACTCTACAACAAAAAACTAAACAATCCAATTAAAAAATGGGCAGAAGACCTGAACAGACAGTTTCCCAAGATGACATACAAATGGCCAACAGATATATGAAAAGAATACTCAACTTCACTAGCAATTAGGGAAATACAAATCAAAACCAAATGAGATATCACCTCACATCTGATAGAATGTCTATCATCAACAAAACAAATAATAACAAATGTTGGAAAGGATGTAGAGTAAAGGAACACTTACACACTGCTGGTGGGAATGTAAGTTGGTACAGCCACTATAAAAAACAGTTTGAAGGTTCCTCAAAAAATTAAGAATAAGGTTACTGTATGACCCAGAAATTCCCCATCTCGTTATCTACCCCAAAAATTCTGAAAACTTTTGTCCACAAAAATATGTGTATCCTGATGTTCACTGCAGCATTATTCATGGTGGCCAATGTGTCCTTCGATAGATGAATGGATAAAGAACATGTGGTATACATATACAATGGACTATTATTACTCAGCCTTAAGAAAAGATAAAATAGTACTATTTGCAACCACATGGATGGCTCTTGATGTTATGCTAAGTGAAATAAGTCAGATTAAAAAAAGTCAAGAACCATATGACTTCACTCGTATGTTAGATATAAACTAAAAGCAACAACAAGAAAAATGATACAAACAACAAAGAAAAAAAACTCATGGACACAGACAGTAGTTCAGTGGTTGTTAGAGGGTAAGTGGGGGAGGAGAGAAGGGAGGGAGGACAAATATATAGTTATGGAAGGAGAACTGACTGGGTGGTGAGCACACTATGCAACACACAGACAATGTATTATAGAATTGTACACCTGAAACCTATATAATTTTACTAACTAATGTCACTTCAACAAATTTAATAATAAAATTAATTTTAAGAAAACAAACCTGTTAATTACTTCAGCCCAAATGTCCAGAAAAAAAGATGATATATTTATGTTTGGAGCATACACATAGTTTAAATAAATTTTGAAATCTAAGTACCTTCCAAATTTATTTCAAGAAAATTCAATGAGTATGTTGAATATCAATTACACATTCTTCTAAGTGTACTGTGGGTTATAAAAACAATAGAACCTATAGCCTTGTCATTAAAATCTTACTACATTGGAAATAAGAATTAGGAAAGCCTATAAATAAACATAGATTGAATTACAGAGACGAGTAATGTTAATGTTTCAATAGAAGAATACACAAAGTGATATGAGGGTCAGCAAAAAAAGAAAGAGAACTCTTCTGGTTGAAGGATTAGAAAATGCTAAAAAAAATAAGTATTGGAGATAGTAGGTGCTAAAAAATAGACATAATTTTCATATACTTGGATAACAGAAAATAGTATTTCAAATTTATAGCATAAGCAAGATTAGAACTAGTTAGTGACAACACTGTTTCACTTTCCTTCCTATCTACTCATCTATTAAATTATTCACCCACCAATTATTGCCCTAACTTGTTTCAGAAAGGTGACTTATAGGGAGTTCCCTGGTGGTGTAGTAGCTTAAGGCTTCGGCGCTGGCGCTGTCAGTGCTGTGGCCTGGGTTTGATTCCCGGCCAGGGAACTACCCACATACCAATAAAAAAAAATTAAAAAAAAAAAAAAAGAAAGAAAGGTAACTTATAGAAAAATGTAAATAGATAAAAATCTGGAAATAGCATACAAGATTGAGACCAATAAGAAAGCATAATTACATATTTCACAGTATCCTAGGTTATTAAAATTGACCCAAATTTGGCTCACATGGCATGTGAGCTTTCTAGAGGAAGTAAAGGGTGATCAGTTATATGACTGAAATTATTCACAAGAAAAAACAAATTACCAATAATTTTAGGAAAGCAAATTGATTTGTTCAATATTTCTATATATAAGGCAACTTGAGTATTTAATAATTATCAATAGTACAAATAATTTATCTAATATATATTTTATAGCAGATTGTTGAGTTTACTAGCAAGTCTATTCTAACTAGGAGCTAAGACCAAATATTAAAGTATAACTTAATAAAAACATTTATATAAGGATGTTAGTAAATTACCACTGATTTACAAAATAGGAAATAGCTATTCACTAATAGTAAGTAAGGGTATACATGAGCACACAGTCAGAGTAACTATTAGAGTTTGGATTTGGATTTGAATTCAGGCTAGTATTATTTCAATGTGGGAGTTAAAGCTGATTTGTAAAGATTAGAAAGTTGGTTAAGAGCAAAACTGTAGGCAGAAAGCATGCACAAAGTTTGATTGCAATATTTTACCATTAGGGTTTATACAAAAACTTAGGGACAAGAAAACTAAGGATGTCTGTAGGCTGAGAGAGAGCATCTTGTGGAAACATGAGAATACTAAAGAAAGGCTGATCAGCAGAACAAAACCTATAAAGAAAGATTGAACCAAGAGAACCAGTGAAGGACTTAGTCTTGGCTGAGAGACAGAACTAGTCTTTCTTATAAAGGTATTGTGAATGAAAGGAATATCACCTAAATAGTGAAGAAATGGCCTAAGCAGTCACATTAAACAGAGTAAAGAGAAACAGGTCTGAAGTTCAAGAGTTGTCAAAAAGACCATCCTCACTTCTAATACCAACTGCAAGTTCGAGAATTCTCAATACCACTCTCACCTCTGACATCTGTAGCAAGTTTGAGGTCTGCAAGATCACTCTCAGCTTTGGTAATTTACTAAAAAGAACTCATAGAACTCACTGAAAGCATATGTATTCATGATTAGGGTTTATTACCCCATGTAAGGGTACAGGTTAAAAAAAGGTCAAGTGAAGAGATAAGCAGAGTTAGGGAGAGTTCCACACATGGAGCTTCTAGGTGTCTTCTTCCAGAGGAGTCATGGACAGTGATAACTTTTCCAGCATCAATGTGTGGCAATATACACAGAGTATAGCTATCTAGAAAAGCTCACCTGAGACATAGCATCCAGAGTTTCTATTTGAGCTCCATCACACAGGCATGGTCAGCTGCCCACATCTCTGCCTTTAATCTCTAGCCCTTCCCAAGTTTGAGCTGATATCATGTGACCCAAAGCTAGGCTGACCAGATGTCCCATTTTAGATGGGACAGAAAACAGCAGCACTGTCCTGTTTTAAATGGTACTTATAATCAGCCTAGTGTCACTGAACTAAATCTAAGGTGTCAGTAGGCTGACCATATGTACCATTTGAAATGGGATAGTATCATTGTTTTCTGTACTTTTTAAAACATGATGTCTGGTCAGCCTACCCAAATCTCCTTTGATAAATCACTTTGTTAGACTGTCTGCTGGTGCCCAAGACTTCCAGATGAACAGACGCCTTTATCAGCAGGACATTCCAAGGGCTTAGAAATTACCTCCCAAGAGCTGAAGGCAAAGGCCAGACTTCTCTTTGAGCAAGGTTAAATTCTTTACTACATACGGGTTAAATTAATTTTAATTATATATTTTATTTAGCTCAGTATGTACAAAACATTATAATTTTAACACATAATATAAAATGTCATTGATATTTTTACATTTTATGTCATATTAACTTCTTGAAATCCTGTATTTTACATTGGCAGTGCATCTTCATTCAGACTAGTGACATTTCAAGCGTTTTAAAGCTACATGTGGCTAGGGGGTATTCCACTGGGAAGTGCAGTTCTATCCTCATTCTTGTTGAATCTAACAAAATGTTATGTATTTTTTTCTGTGGGCATAATTATCAGTGTGTTCTAATATTTTAACCTATGTTACAAATGTATTCATTATTGGAAAACGTTTCCTACCACACTTAAAACTGATGCCTATAATATATTTTCCAAACACAAAATAACCTCCTTACCTTCCCATTTGCAATCTAAGTTTCTATTCCTTTTCTATGTAGTTTTCACTTCTCTGATATAGTTTGATTACTTTTAGATTGCTTTTTAACTTGTTCTTTAAGTGAAATTCTAGAAGGTTAATGATCTACCTCTTGTCATTTATAATTCAACTTTCTATTTTTGGTGTACCTGATTTTTGTATTGCATTTAATGACACTTCTCTTTCATTAGCATCTTTGGCAATCCAGTGATATAAGAAAAAGAATAGAGAATTCTAAAATCCAAAATATTACTTTTTGTGTGTTCTAACCTTCCCTTGCCTTTCCTAAGAGGGGTGTTTGCAATAATTTATTTTTATCTTAGTTTTGCACACTTCTTAAAAACATTTCAAGAAGTGTGCAAAACCTTTGAAAATATCTAGAACATACCTAAGTTATCACCAAAACTGACCAGCAAATGTTTTTTCAGCACTTTCTATTCTAGTCGCAATCCTACACTTCAAAACTTATACTTAAACTACAGAAAAAGTAGCTACTTTATCAAATAGTGTGTGTTATTTAGAATGACTTACTTTCCTTGCATAGAAACATCAAAAAAAGTAAGCTGTAGACATCAAAATCAGCCTGTAAGTGCCTTCACATTTCTTCTTGGCCTCCTTACTTCATCTGTTCCATGACTTTCTGTGGTAAGGAACATTGTAAGTTGGCAATCAGTTGAAATGTACCTCAATGATTTTAAATTTATTTCTTCTTCATTAAAGTTTTACAGTATTATTAGTTTTATATAGTTCCCTTGTTTTTTCCTTTGAAAGATCTTAGAATCAAACTATCTTGTATCCTCCATAAAGGGTGCTTTTCCATTGCAGACTTCATTTCATGTGAAATTGTCTCTCCATTTTTCTTTTATTGTTTGTTGCTTTTATATCCTTTTTGCTTATAATCTTGATTCTTGCTAATATTGACTATACTCATATCTGTAAGACAGTAAGGTCTGATTTAGAATATTCAGGTATTCTGGAGTAAGAATATTCTTCTGGGAGATGGTTGTTATTTTTAGAAATGGGGGAGATTGAATATATTCTTTTCACCTAAAATATTAGTGTTTTTTTGGGGGAAGCACTATATTTCCTCGTGTGTGTGTGTGTGTGTGTGTGTGTGTGTGTGTGTGTATAAGGGGGGACAGACATTGACATTGCAAGAATTTACTGTGACCTTAAAAACCCCTTCCCATTCCTTTAACTATTGACACATCCATTTTCTTCTTTATTTAGGACTCTTAATCCCTTTATCCTTTTATGTCCTCTTCTCCTTGTCCTTTGTTCTTGTAACATTTATAAATGGCTAATTAGTGCTAATTGATATAAATGAAACTTTTGTTCTTTTCCTCTAAGACATCGAGTTATTTTTTCCTCCTATAAATGTTACCTTAAGATCACCTTTTTTCAAGTCCTTAAGTGATTCTTCCTTTAAGGGATTATACTATTTATTGAATTGGAAATATTACTTCAAAATGAACAACAATTTACTGCAAATTAGTGACCTATCAAAAGGCTTTACCACCAACAAAATCAATATCCTAAACACACATATTTAAAGCAGAGCTAAGATGAATTTAAAACTGATGCATCTTGTCTTAGTTCAGGTTGCTATAACAGAAAACCATTGACTGGGTGACTTAAAAAACACACATTTATTTCTCACACATCTGGAGGCTGGAAATACTAGATCAAGGTGCTGGCAGATGCAATCCAGACATGCTTTCTGGTTCATAGATGGGCTTCTCTCCATGTCTTCTGTGGTGGAAGAGACCAGAGAACTCTCTGAGGCCTCTTATAGGACACTGATTCATTCAAGAGGGCTCCACCCTCATGACCTAATCACTTTCCAAAGCCCCATCTCCCACTCCTAATATCATCACACTGAGGGTTATGATATCACCATATGAATTTTGGGAAAAATAAACACATCTCTAGTTAAAAATATCCCTGGACATTTATAGAGAGGTAAAATTAGAAAGCTATATTCTTCTGGAAACACACCTAATGTTATCATGTAATTCAACAAAATAAAAAGTGAATAAATAAAATGAATCATTTTAGTAATTATAAGACGTGGCCAAAATAAAAATTTAAAAACAACCAATACAGTAGGAATTTTGTGTTGAAGACTATTGTAGTGGTATTGCTTTTAACTCTCCCTGAGTCCATTCATAAAGATAAAAAAGAACTTGAATTAGATTACCAGAAAGAGTTCAATTTGAATAATTTTTTTCAGTACAAGTATGTCCCAAGTATTAAATGGAATATAATTATACTAAAAATTATACATTGTTCAACTAAAATTATATTTAAATAGGCATCCTAAATTTTTATTGGCTGAAAATGGCAAGTCTTTTTTTATTTGCTAAATCTGGTGACAAACTGTAATAAATATACAAGTTGTGTAGTATCACCATTTGTGACAGAGGACAGTAATGAGGCATCTCATAGACGTTAGAACAGGAATATCCCCAAATCTTCACAGATGCTTCTGGAAAGAGCAGCCGATTTTAGTCTGAGAACATCTGAAACCAGGCAGGTTTTCCACATTTTCCAAGTTGCAGCTGAGTACATGGAACCTGTTGCAAGGTCAAGAAGAACTAGAGTAGGTTGGTGTAGTCCCCTTCAAGATGAAAAGAGAACCTGCTTATAACAGATTTCAAATGTATCAAAACAGGAACAATTGATAGAAATGAAAAGGATGTTCCAGAAAATCATGAAGGGCCACATTCTAGGCCTTATGTTTCAACAGTCCATAAAGACAATGCGAGAGAGAGCTCTAACACCTGGAAGTTAGAAAAAACATTCTAAGCATTTGTCTTTTCTAAATGTTTATTATTTGAGGACTGGTTGAATAAATAATAGCACAGCCACATAATGAATTATGATGTCATTGAGCCAAAGAATGAAGAATATTGCTACACACAAATATGGAGAGAACTCTAAGATATATTATTACCTGAAAATAGTATGTAAAACCCAGACTTAAAAACATATGTGCTCAAGTAAAATTTAGATGTTATACTACAGAGACATTGTAGACATTGTAAAATAAACATCAATGTCGAGAAAACTTTTTGCCTGATTTTTTACTTTATCTTATTGTAGTTATAGAAGGTAGAGTCAGTACTTTCAAGAAGAACTCTTTAGTACAGTAAGCTTTTGCATATTAAAAAAAAAGCTTCATGTTAATATTAAATTAAAAATAGCTTCGAATCTAAGAATGATGCTGAAATTGACAAGTTTCACAGAGAACAGAAATAAAAAGGGAGTGCAAGCTCAAATTTTAGCAATATCTACAAAAATAATTTTAAATTATTCTTCGTAGGCAAGGATACTATAAATAATGCCAAGCTGTATAAGGATACTATAAATAATGCCAATCTCCCCATAAATGCCTCTATTTTTCATATTATATGGCTAGATATTGTCCAGACAGCCAGCGTATATTACCTCTTCTTTAGCCAATCATCTAATGATAGGCATTTTGATAGCTTTCATACTTCAGCAATTGTAAATAACACTATAGTAAACATGGGGGTTCATATATCTTTTCTAATTAGTGTTTTGCATTTCTTCAGATAAGTACCCAGAAGTAGAATTGCTGGGTCATAGTTTTGTTTTGTTTTGTTTTGTTTGTTTGTTTTGAGGACCCTCCATACTGTTTTCCACAGTGGCTACACCAATTTGCAATGTCATCAACAATGCATCAGGGTTTTCATTTCTCTACATTCTCGCCAACACTTCTTTAATTTATTGATGATAGACATTCTTACAGGATTGAAGTGATATTTCATAATGGTTTGAATTGGCATTACTCTGATAATTAGTGACATCAAACATCTTTTCATATGTCTATTGCCTATCTGTATGCTATCTTTGGAAAAATGTCTATTCAGGTTCTCTGTCCGTTTACTAATAGTATTTTTTGTTTTCTTGGTGTTACATTTTGTGAGTTCTTTATAAATTTTGGAAATTAACCCTTTATCAGACGTATCATTGGCAAATATCTTTTTGCATCTACTGCTATGATCATGTAATCTTTAATTTTGTTTGTTTGGTTTATCACGTTAATTAATTTGTGGATATTGATCCAATCTTGCATCCCATGAATAAATCTTACTTAATCATGTTGTGTAAACTTTTTAATGTATTGCTGAATTCTGTTTGCTAATATTTTGTTGAGGATTTTTGCATCTCTGCTCATCAGGGATATTGGCTTATAATTTCTTTTATTTTTAATATCTTTTTTAGTTTTGGAATCAGAATACTGCTGGTCTTATAAAATGAGATTGGGAGCCCATTTCCTTTTGAACTTTTGAAATAGTTTGAGAATGATAGGTGTTTATCTTTTTATTGTAATTTTGTAAAATTACCCATAAACTAATCTGTTCCAAAAGTTTTATTTGTTGGAAGTTTTTTTTCTTACTAATTTGATTTCATTAGTAAGTATTAGTCTTTTCAGATTTTCTATTTCTTCTTGATTCACTCTTGGATAATTGTAAGCTTCTAAAAATTTGTCTTTTTTTTCAGGTTGTTCAACTTGTGTCATATAATTTTTGTTGCTTTTTTAAAATAATCCTTTATATTTCTGTGGTTTCAATTGTCACTTGTTTTTATTTCTTCATTAATATCATTGTTAACCCATTTGTTGTTTAGTAGCATGTTATTTCACCTTCATATGTTTGTGTATTTTAGTTTTCTTCTTTTTTTGGGATTTTATATTTGAGGGATTTTTTTTGTTAGACTTATTGGGGTGACATCTGTTAGCAAGGATTACATAGGTTTGAGGCATACAGTTCTACAGTGCATTGTCAACTTGATGTATAATAAGTTCACTACCTAATGTGACTTCTCTTTCCATTACCCTATATTTAACTTCCCTTCCCTTCTCACCCAACCCTTCCCTTTTCTCCCCTCCCCTCCTCACTCATCCCAAAATAAACATTAAATGATTGATTGTATCCAGGGGTTATTTGTTTGTTTGTCATTTTGTTTTTTTTCTTTGTTGCTTTCAGTTTTATATTCCACATATGAGTGAAGTCATACAGTTTTTTGTTTTTTCTGTCTGGCTTATTTCACTAAGCATAATGATCTCTTGGTCCATCCATTTTGTTGCAAATGACAATTTTTCATCTTTTCTTATAGCTGAGTAATATTCCATTGTATATATGTACCACAGGATCTTTATCCAGTCATGTGTAGCAGGACAGATTGGTTGTTTCCATGTTTTGGCCACTCTGAACAGCGCTACTATGAACATTGGAGTACATAAATCTTTGTGAACAAAGGTTTTCAAGTTTTTTGGGTAGATCCCCAGTAGGAGGATGTGTCATATGGTAACTCCATTCTCAATTTTCTGAGGAACCTCCACATTGTCTTCCACAGTGGTTGTACCAATTTGCATTCCCACCAGCAGTGTACCAGAGTTCCTTTTTCTCCACATTCTCCCCAGCACTTGTTATTCCTTGACTTGTTGATAATAGTCATTCCAACAGGTGTCAGGTGATATCTCATTGTGGTTTTGATTTGCATTTCCCTTACAGCTCATGAGGATGAGCATTTTTTCATATGTCTGCTGGCCATTTGTATTTCTTTGTGGGAGAAGTGTCTGTTTAGTTCTTCTGCCCACTTTTTAATTGGGTTGTTCGTTTTTTTGTTACTAAGTCCTATTAGTTCTTTATGTGTTTTAGATATTAGACCCTTATCTGATGCATTATTTGCAAATATTTTCTCCCATTCAGTTGGCTGTCTCTTTGCTTTGTTGATGGTTTCTTTTGCTATGCAGAAGCATTTTAGTTTGATATAGTCCCATTCATTTATTTTTGCTTTTACTTCCCTTACCTTTGAGGTCAGGTTCATGAAGTTTTCCTTGATTCCTAGGTCTATAAGTTTAGTACCGATGTTTTCTTCTATACAGTTTACTGTTGCGGGTATGATATGAAGGTCTTTAATTCATTTTGAGATAATTTTTGTATATGGAGCACTCTCAGCTCAGGTTCATTCTTTTGCATATGTTTTTGCAGTTTTCCCAGCACCACCTACTAAAGAGGCTGTCTTTTCCCCACTGCAAGATTTTTTTGAAAATTATTTATCCATAAATTTGTGGATTTCTGGGTTTTCAGTTCTGCTCCATTGTTCTATATCTCTGTTCTTCTGCCAGTACCAAGCTGTTTTGACCATTGATGCTTTGTAATATAAACTGAAGTCAGGGAGTGTAATGACACCAACCTTATTCTTCTTATGTAGTATTGCTTTGGCAATTCAAGGTCTTTTATGGTTCCATATAAATCTGATAATTCTTGTATCTATTTCACAAGAGTATGATTGTAGGATTTTGATGGGAATTGCATTAAATCTGTAGATTGTGTTGGGCAGAATAGCCTTTTTAACAATGTTAATTCTTCCTATCTATGAACAGAAAATATTTTTCCATTTTTTAATGTCTGTTCCAATTTTTTTCAAATATGTCTTATAGTTTTCTGTGTATAAGTTTGACACATTCTTTGTTAATTCCCAGGTTTTATTCTTTTTGTTGTGATAGCAAAAGGAATTGACTCCCTAATTTCTTTTTCTAGGATTCATTGTTTGTATATAGGAATGCTGTTGATTTTTGTACATTGATTTTTGTATTCTATGACTTTACTGTAATCATTTATTCTTTCTAATAGTTTTCTTGTGGAATCTTTGGAATTTTTTATATAAGGGATCATGTCATCTCCTTATACTGAAAATCTGACCTCTTTTTCCCAATTTGGATACCTTTTATTTCTTTCTCTTGCCTGACTGCTGTGGCTAGTAATTCCAGTACTATATCAAATAGCAGTGGGGACAGGGGCCATCCCTTTCTTGTTTCTGATTTTAGGGCAATAAACTTCAGCTTTTTCCCATTCAGTATGATGTTACCTGCAGGTTTATCATATATGGCCTTTATTATGTTGAGATACTTTCCTTCTATACCTATTTTATTTAGTGTTTTGATCATAAATGGATGTTGTATCTTGTCAAAAGCTTTTTCTGCATCAATTGATATGACCATATGGTCTTTATCTTTTATTTTGTTTGTGTGGTGTATCACACTAATTGATTTTCATATGTTGAACCATCCTTGTTCTCCTGCGGTGAATCCCACTTGATCATGATGTATGATCTTGTTGATGCATTGTTGTATTCTATTTGCTAATATTTTCTCTAGGATTTTTGCATCTGTGTTCATTAGAGATATTGGTCTATAATTTTCTCTTTTTGTGTTGCCTTTACCAGGCTTTGGTATTAGGGTAATGTTGGCCTCATAGAATTGAAAAGGAAGTATTGCTTCCTTTTCAATTTTTTGGAAGAGTCTAAGGAAGAAAGGTGTTAATTCTTCTTTGAATGTTTGGTAGAACTCATTGGTGAGACCATGTGGTCAAGGGCGTTCACCTTTGGGAGGTTATGGGTAGTCATTTTGATTCCTTTGCCATTGATTGTTCTATTTCGATTATCCAGTTCTTCTTGGTTCAGTCTAGGTAGGCTATAAGTTTCCAGAAACTTGTCCATTTCTTCTAGGCTGTTAAATTTAGTGGCATAAAGTCCTTCATAATATTTTCTTATACACCTTTTTATTTCTGTAGTATCAGTGGTAATTTCTCCCCTTTCATTTCCAGCTCTGGATATTTGTGTCCCTTCCTTTCATCCTTTGATAAGTCTAGCCAGGGGTTTTTCAATTTTGTTGACTTTCTCAAAGAACTAGCTCTTTGTAATATTAATTTTTTTTATTGTCCTTCTGTTCTCTAATTGGTTTAGCTCTGCTTTAATTTTTATTATGTCTTTCCTTTTGCTGACTTTGGGTTTTGTCTTCTCTTCTTTTTCTAGTTCTTTAAGATGGGATGCTAAGGTATTTACTTTTGATTTTTCTTACTTCTTATTATAGACCTGTAATGATATAAATTTCCCCCTTATTACTGCTTCTCCTGTGTCCCAATAATTCTGATATCTTCTATTTTCATTATCATTAGGTTCTATATATTTTTTAATCTCTTCTTTTATGTGTTCTTTTATCCAGCCATTTTTTAATAAGATGTTCTTTAATCTTCGTGCATATGTGGTTTTTTCTGTTTGTTTTTTTTTACAGTTGAACTCCCATTTCAAAGCTTTGTGGTCTGAGAATACACTTGGTATGATTTTGATCTTCTTGAATTTGCTGAGATTACTTTTATGTCCCAGCATATGGTCTATCCTTGAGAATGTTTCAGGTGCACTAGAAAGGAAGGTATTGTCTCTTTTTGCTGGATGAAGTGTGCTGTAAATGTCAATTATGTCCAATTGCTGTAATGTGTCATTTAGAGCTGTTATTTCCTTATTTATTTTCTGTTTGGATGATCTGTCCATGGCTGTGATTGGAGTGTTTAAGTCTCCCACAATGATTGTGCATTTGTCAGTGTCTCCTTTCAGATCTGTTATTAGTTGCTTTGTATATTTTGGTGTGTCCTGGTTGGGAGCATATATATTAATTAGTGTCAAATCTTCTTGTTTTGTGCCTTGTCGTATTGTGCCTTTTATCATTATGTAATATCCATCTTTGTCTCTTGCTATCTTGTTTAACCTGAAGTTTTTTTCATCAGATATCAGTATGGCTACTCCTGCTTTTCTCTGGTTATTATTTGCTTGGAGTATTGTTTCCCATCCTTTCACTCTAAGTCTGTTTGTCCTTATGGCTGAGGTGTGTCTCTTGGAGACAGCATGTGGATGGGTTCCATTAACATTTAGAGTGATGATAGATATGTGAGGATTTCCTGTGGCCATTTTTTATTTGTGTGTTTGCTTTCGTTTTATTTTTGTTTCTTTCTTGTTGCCCCAACTTTATTCCATTTTTCCTGATGTTTTATTTCAGGTCAATGAGCCTCCCTCAATATTTCTTGAAGTGCTGGCCTTGTGCTGGCAAATTCCCTCAGCTTCTGTGGGTCTGATAAGGTCTTTATTCCTCCTTCATATCTGAAAGATAATTTTGCTGGATGATTTATTCTTGACTGGAAGTTTCTCTCTTTTAAAGTTTTGAATATTGGATTCCACTCCCTCCTGGTGAGAAATCTGATGCCAGCCTGATGGGTTTTCCTCTAAAGGTTATAATTCTTTTTTCCCTGGTTGCTTTGAGAATTGTCTCTTTGTCTTTAGTTTTTACATTTTTAATACCATGTGTGTTGAAGAAGATCTGCTAGGGTCCAGGTATCTAGGGAACCCATTTTCTTCTTAAACTTGGGGTTCCAGATCTTTCCAAAGTTCTCATCTACTATTTGTTTGAGTATGCTCTCTGTAGAGTGCTCTGCTCCTTCTTCTAATCCTATTATTCTGATGTTTTGTCTTATGAAGTCAGATAGTTCTTGGAAGTTCTTTCAATCCTTTTGGTTCTATATTCCCTCTCTTCCTCTTTCTGAGATGTTTCTATGTTCTGATCTTTGATATCACTAATTCTTTCCTCCATCTGGTTGGCCCTGTTCCCTACGGCAGTTATTTCATTTCTCACTTATTTTATCGTACTATTTATCTCTCAAATTTCCATCTCAATCTTCGTTATGTTTTGAATTTCTTTATTAAATTGTTCCTTTTGTTCATGGATTTTCTATGTCGTTCATCTCAGCTATGGAGTTTGTCCAGTATGTTTTCATTTCTCTCAGAGCCTTTAGAATGGCTACTTTAAATTCTCTCTCCCTTAGTTCAGAAACTTCTTGGTCTAAGAAGCTGTCTTTTGGATAACTTTAATGTTCTTTCTGAGCAGTTTTAGTTTTTAGGGAATTTATTCTGTCTGTTGGGTTCTTCTTTGAAATGAGGGTGTTATATTTAGCAGAGCCCAGGAGCCTTGCATTTTTGTGGTGTCTTGCTGCAGTGCAGACACTAGGTGGCACTGGAGGCCAAGTTTTGGGAGAGAGGGGAGGTTGTTCATTTCTTATTTCTGGTCTCCTGCCACGTTTGGAGGTGGTAGGCATCTATCCTGGGTCCTGCTTCCTGCAGTTAGTTAGTTGGCTGGGGAGGCTGTAGGAGACAGGAGAGGCCAACAAAAAGCACGCTGGGACAGCTCCACCTCCTGCCATATTCTAGGGAAGCTGGGTGATGTGGGCCAAGGCTGTTTTTGTTGACTGGGGTGAATGCTATAAAATCCACCTTTCTTCCCAGGCCTGGTTCAGAAACCAGCCATTGGGGCAGAGCCGCAGGCTCACATTTCTTGTAGGCCCCAGGGGTGCTCATGTAGGCATGCGCCGCACAAGTCCAAAGCTGTGGGCCTGACCTCAGGCAGTATGAAGGGAGCCAGCTTACCTCCACTGTGGGCTGGGATCAGGAACCACGGCCCTGTGTAGGAGCTCTGCATGCTTGTGTTGTGGGTCACAAGGGCGCTGGGAGCCGAGGTGCTGTCTCTGGGGACCCACCTCAGCCTGCGGTTTTTCAGCGTCCTTGCTCAGTCTTCTTGTTACTCAAAAGCTTCAGAGACTGGCTCCCAAGCTCTGTCCTCAACACACTGCTCTAAGGCCCGGCTCCCCGACCATCTCCCACTGTTCTGCCACTTTGCTGGCTTTTACTCTTATCACCTCTTGGCCTTCCCCATCTTGTGCCCTGTCCTGCTCCTGGATAGTTAGCAGCAATTGGGTCCTGTCACAATCTGTCTCTGCTCCCTCCTCTCTCTCTCTCTCTCTCTCTCTCTCTCTCTCTCTCTCGCCCCCTTCTCTCCAACCTTCAGGTGTTTACTTGTGATGTGTGAATTTCTCAGCTGTCATTGTGTCTGTCACTCAGGGCTCTCTTTCTTGGCTCCTGGACAGCTGTTCAATTGTGCTTTCTGTGAGAGGCTTTAGGGACCTCCTCTCCGGTCACCATCTTGCCCTCCTCCTAGTTTTCTTCTTGATAATAGACTGTTTCATAGCATTGTGATCAGAGAAGATGCTTGATATGATTTCTATCTTGTTAAATATATTGAGACTTGTTCTGTGGCCTAACACATGATCTATCCTGGAAAATGTTTCATGTGTGTTTAAAAGATGTATATTCTACTGTTTTAGGACAAAATGTTCTAAAAATATCAATTAAGTCTATTTGGTCTAATGTGTCATTAAAGGTCATTATTTCCTCAGTGATTTTCTGTATAGATAGATGATTTCTCCATTGATTTCAATGGAGTATTAAATTCCCCTACAGTTAATGTATATCTGCCAATCCCTCCCCTTATGTCCAGCAAAATTTGGTTTATATAGTTAGGTGTTCCTATGTTGGCTGTGTTTATAAGAGTTATTTCCATTTGTTGGATTGATTTTTTTATCATTATGTAGTGACCTTCCTTCTCTCTTGTTATAGACTTTGTTTTAAAGTTTATTTTGTCTGATGTAAGTATTGCTACCCCAGCTTTTTTTTTTTTCATTAGCATAAAATATCTTTTCCATTCCTGTCAGTATGTGCATGCCTTTAAATCTGAACTGTGTCTCTTCAGGCAGCATATGTATGTGTCTCTTATTTTTCTACTCCATTTAGCCACCTTATGTCTTTTTATTGGAGCATTTAATTCACTTATATTTAAAGCGATTATTGATAATTAAGTAGTTGTTGCCATTATATTATTCATTTCTTATTTCTTTTTTCTTCTTCCTTCTAAGAAGTTTCTTTAACATTTCTTGTAATACTGGTTTGGTGATGATCAACGTCTTTAGTTTTCTGTGGGTTTTTGTTTGTTTGTTTGTTTTGAGGGGCTGGGTATCTATTTATCTGTCCTTTGATTCTAAATGATATTTTTGCTAGGTAGAGTAATCTTGGTTGTGGCTCCTTGCTTTTCATCACTTTGAATATTTCATGCTGATCCCTTCTGGTCTGCAGTGTTTCTGTTAAGAACCAGATGATAGTCTTATGGGAACTCCTTTATAGGTAACTAACTTTTTCTCTTGCTGCTTTTAAAATTCTCCCCTTGTGTTTAAAATTTGGCATTTCATTATGATGTGCCTCAGTATGGGCTTCTTTAATTTCATCTTCCTTGTGACTCTCTGCACTTTCTGGACTTGTATTTCAATTTTCTTCTCCTATTTAGAGAAAATTAAAATTGTTATTTCCTTGAGTAGGTTTTCAATCTCCTGCTTTCTCTCTTCTCTTTCTTGCATCCCTTTGATATAAATGTTGGTATACTTGATCTTGTCCTAGAAGTCCCTTAAACTATCCTAATTTTAAAAAATTCTGCCTTTTTGCTGTTCTGATTGGGTATTTTCTGCTAGCTTTTCTTCCAAATCACTGATTTGATCATCTGCTTCATCTAATCTGTTGTTGATTCTATCTCCTGTATTCCTCATTTCATTTGCTGTATTCTTCATCACCGATTTTTTTTTAATGGCCCCTATGTCCTTTTTAAATATTTACTATCTCTTTGTTCAACTTCTCACTAAGTTCATCTCTTCTTCCCCTGAGTTGGTCGAGCATCCTAACAACCACTGTTTTGAATTCTGTATCTGGCAGATTGTTTGCCTCCATTTTGTTTAGTTCCTTTTCTGAATTTTTTACCTTTTCTGACATTTCAGACACATTTTTTTCACCTACTCATTTTGGCTGCCTGCCTGTGTTTGTTTTTACGTATTAGGTAGATTTACTATGTCTACTAGTCTTAACAGTGTGTCCTTATGAAAGAGTTGTCCTTTAGGGCACGGTGGTACAATCTCCCTGGTCACCTGTGGCAGGAGGTCCAGGGGTGTCTTTTGTGCCCTCATATTGTAGTTGAAACTTGATTGCTGCTGGCGTGTCAGTGGGTGGAAATGACCCACTGGCGGGCTGGCTGTGAGGACTGGCCATGACTACAGCCAACAAACTGTTGCATGGGTTGACTCCATGGAGTATGGTTTGCTGTAGCAGGCCTCTGGTGCCTGTCAAGTCCACCCTTTTTGTGTATTGTTTTTTGAGATATTTGGGTGATGTTCTCATGTGCTCTGAAGACAGTTACCAGATTTATGGGTTCTGGAAACTCCTGGGAGGGGTTCCAGTGCAAGTCCCTGTCAGCTGCTGCCGGTGATAAGCCTCAGCCCACCTGATAGTGGTTACAAAGTGATCTGCAGTTGGTAGCTGCTTGTGCTTCAATTAAAGGCATATAGAAGAGGTTGGTCTGGGAACTGATGCTGGCTGATACTAGTGCCAGGCTCAAGTCACTTGTCAAGAGGTACAGGGCATGGCGAAACAAGGTGATTGTTGTTTGGGGTTAATGGACCTTTCAGAGACTTTAAGAAAGTCCACAGTATGGGCCAAAGCCAGATGCCTGTGAGTAACAGTCTCCAAAGAAGCTTTCTGCCTGTGCATGTGTTGGGTAAAATGGGTTCTCAGGGAATCACCACGTTTGAGTGAGTTTGATGGAGACTCAGATTTGGTGCCCACCTGCACCTGTAGGCTGGGTTGGGGGAAGGCTCCTAACAGGCAGAATGGTGCCCACCTACCAGATTTATGGGGTGGGGGAATAAAGAAAGGAACAAAATAGCAGAGAGAGGTGCCCCTACAACCTTCACCCTAAATGCAGACATTTCAGTTCCTCTCTGAATATCTCTGGCACTTTTTGAGCTGCTGCCCCAGCACAAGAGTTTAGAATGAGTATGGCCCTCAGTTAGTAAGTCTATGTGGAAATCCTTTGAAAGAAATACTTAGGACTATTCCATCTCACCCTGAAAGAATCTGCTAATTTTCACAGCCAGATATGGTGGGGATTTCTCTTCTTGGCCTGGCGGTCCCGGCTAGGAATCTGGTGTGGGGCTGGTACACTTCACAGCTCAAAGGAAACTTCTGTAGGCACAAAATTTTGCCTGATTTTTAACTGCCACACGTGGGTGTGGGACAAGTCTATTTCACATCTCTGTCTTCCTATCAGTCTCAACATTGTTATAAGAGTTCTATTCAGCTAGTCTTCAGGTGGTTCTTAAGGTTGGTTGTTCTGTAAGTTACTTGAAATTTTGATGTGGTCTTCAGATAAGAAAAGCATAGCATTTACCTACTCTGCCATCTTGATTGAAAGTCTCCTGTCTGATATGCTTGGATTGAAGTATTAGTTGGACTTTTTTTTGACCTTCATGAATTGAATTGATCTTATTTCTCAAGTTATAATGAAACACCAGTATATTATTATCTGCACATTTCAAAAAAATTTTAAGTATTTCTCTTTCCTATTTATCCTCCATCCAAGTTAACCATACCTCTTAAGTGCAGGAGTTTATATTCAATGCATGGCTAAGATTGTACACAGAGTTTATATATATATATATATATATATATATATATATATATATATATACACACACACACACACACACACACACCAATCCCCCTATTCTTAACTCCTTGGCAAATTTTTGGTAAATATAAAACTATTATACAATTCAAAATTTTTCTTTTTCTTAGTAACACACTGGCCTCCTTGGGGATGAGAGGTGTTGAAAATTTCAGTGTATAGACAAACCATAAAAGCATTGCATCAGAACTGATTAGTATAAGGTGCAAGCACCAAACTGTATTATTAACTACAGTCACCATGCCATACAGTATATAATAAAGACAAGTTTATATTTTAATGTCGCAGTATTTTCTCCTAGTCTATCAACTGCCTATTAATTTTTACTATGGCGATTTTATTGAACAGCAATCTAGACATGATGGTTACTTCAACAATGTTGTTAGTAATGAAGATGAAAAGAAGTAGACAGATTTGAAAAATATTTTAGTCAGTGGTAAATTAGATGTGAGGAGAAAAAGAAACAAGACATTGGGAATGCATTCTAAACTTTCTTATTCAAGAAATTAGGTGGTTAATTTTTAGAAGCTTCATGGTCTTTAATGTGATTGCAAATAGTATCATATTTTCTATTTCAGTTTCTCAATGTTTATTGCTGGTGCCAAAAAAAAAAATGCTATTGATTTCTGCATATTGACCTTGCTGCAATGTATTAGTAGTTCTAGTAGTTTGTCTGCTGATTATATAGGATTTTCTTTGTAAATTATCAATTAATTACAAATACTGAACATTTCTCTTATCCCTTTTAATTTATATACTTTTTTTCACTTTGTGTTTAATTGAACAGAATTTCTAGTACTATGTTAAACAGTAGTAGTAGTATAATATGTCAGGGTTTTCCCTAATTTTTAGGGAAAAATTTTTTTTATTAAGTATTGCATTTGTATTGCTTTGTGCTTGCTAATTTGTTTGTTTTGCTTTATATTGCAATTTGGAATGGGTGCCAATAAAAATGAGAAAAGATAGATTTTATCTCATTAAAGAAATTTTCTTTTAGTCCTACAGTTTTTAAAAATCTCAAATAGATTTTGAACATTATCAAAAACTTTTTACATGTATATTGAAATGGTCACATGATATTTCCTCTGTATCCATTAGTGTGATAAATTATGCTACTACTTTTTCTGATGTTGACTGTCTCTTCATTTCTGAGTAAATCATTTTTGATTCATGATATGTGTTTTAGAAAAATGCTGCTGAATTTTGTTAGCTAATTAATATTCAGAAAACTTTCATCTATGCTCAAAAGATAAATAGGCTTGTACATTTATTTTCTTTTAATAAGAAAATGCAGTTGTGATATTTTATTGGATATTCTTTTATTTACCTTCTGGATTTATCTGTCTCTTTCTCATATTTTTTCTGTAACATGTAATGTGACTGAATAGATTCCATCAGTGGGCCAGAGATGAGTGAAGTCTGGGAATATTCACCCCCAGTTTCCTTTCTGTTAATTCCAATTTGATACATCCTTCTACCAAAGGTCCTAGCTACACTCTCAATGTTAAGATCATTTCCTCAAGTTGTCTCTTTAGGCCAAAGAGTGATATTGGCTGTGATTACAGCAATATCAAAGTGTGATATTGTTATAAGCCTGGGTGTAAAGCTATTCTCTGTTGTTTTTTCTAAAAGTCATCCCATTCCATTGTAGACAATCTCTTCATTAAAATTTCCTCAGTTCTCCAGTGTGAGTGTGCCGATCATTTTCTGCTGGGACCTTGACTGATACAAATATCAATGGTGCACTTACATTAAAATATGAAATGCACATCTTATTTGATTTTCTGCTGTAGAAAACAAACTGTGTACAATAGACAAATATTCCTTGAAAGTTTGGTAGAACTACCTGTAAAACCATCTTTTCAGAGGAAAAAATTTAGTACTAGTTATTAATCTGTATAATTTTTCTGTTTCAGTGTCAACTTTGGAGTATTATATTGTCAAAAATATTGATTTATTTAGAATTTCAAGTTACTGGCATTTAGCAGTTTATTAAATTCTTGTGAAACTTTTGAAAAATTTTCACACTTTCCTTTTTTGTTCAATTACAAATTTAATTGGAATCCTTTGTACATTGCTTATGGGAATATAAAATGGTACATCCACTGTAGAAAGTTTTTGATTTCTCAATAAGTTAAACATAAAATTTCCACTTTGTATGTTCCTCAATAAGTCAAACATACAATATAATCCAGCAATTCTGTTGCAGGGTATGCTCTAAAAAACAAAAACAAACAAACAAACAAAACACAATATAGGTATTTAAGCAAAAACTTGTACAAGAATATTCATAGCAACACTATTCACTATAGTCAAAAGGTGGAAACAATCAAATGTCCATTAACTGATGAATTGGATAAACAAATGTGATATGTCCGTACAATGGAATGTTTTTTTTTACCATATAAAGAAATGAAGTATGGATACATGCTACAACATGGATGAACTTTCAATCATTATGTTAAGTGAAAAAAGTCAGACACAAGAGGCCAATATGCTTCCGTTGCATGAAGTATTCAGAATAGGCAAATCCATAGTAAGAAAGAAGAGTTTAGTGGATGCCAAGAGCTGGGAGGAAGAGTGATTGTTTAAGGCTATGAGATGTCTTTTAAGGGTATAAGGTGATAAAAATACTCTGGAATTAGAGAGTGGTGATGGTTTCACAACATTGTGAAGTACAAAAATTTACTCATAATAATTTGATGTTAGTTGTATTTTGTCACCATAAAAATTTAAATAAAATTAAATAAATAAAAATATTTGTATCCACCTGACTCTATCCCACCTACTCTTTAGAAACTCCTGATTCTTTTCTAAAATACTATCAAATTATTACTGAGAGTCCCTGGAGTGAAGAAGAATAAAAGGAAGGATAGTATACTCATATTCTTAAGTGAAACCTATAGATTTAGCCTCCTTAACAATTACCTAGTGTCATTTTTTTCTCTTTCAGCACTAACTAGTTGTGATAATGTCTCTTAGAGTAACTAATGGATGGCAAAAACAACAGATTCAACAGATTCAACAGATTCACTGAAGGTGCTAACTCAAATGCTGATGTCACTGATATCCATGCTGAGGCTTAAAGGCCGCCTTTTTGGCTAACATTTTTGTTGTTTTTGTTTACTAATTCATTTTTGACACCCTAAAGATATGCAACTTTAATTTGTCAAGTATACCTCATAAAACATGGAAAGAAGTTCTCCTGTGTAATATGAATAAAACTCCCTTTTGGAATTTAATTTTTTATTCAATGAAAGTTGACATTCAACATTATTTTATATTAGTGTCAGGTGTATAGCATAGTGGTTAGACATTTACATAATTTACAAAATGATTCCCTCAATAAAGCTAGTGCCCACTTGGCACCATATGTAATTATTACAATATTATTCACTATATTCCCTATGCTGTACTTTACATCCCCACACCTATTTCACCTCAGTGTTCATTGCAGCATTATTTACAATAGCCAAAATATGGAAGCAATGTAAGTGTCCATTAATAGACGATTGGATAAAGAAGAGATGATACATATATACAGTGAAATATTACTCAGCCACAAAAAAGAATGGCATCTTAACATTTGCAGCAATATGGATAGATATAGAGGATATTATGCTAAGTGAAATAAGTCAGAGAATGACAAATACCATACGATTTCACTTATATGTGGAATCTAAAGAACAAAATAAACAAACGAAACAGAAACAGACTCATAGATATAGGAAACAAACTGTGGTTGCCAGATGGGAGAAAAGCTGGGGGGCTAGGTGAAAAGATAAAAGCTTAAGAAGTGTGAATTAGTAGTTGTTAATTCATTTATAATCCACCTTATTCCAAAAATGACTTGTGTTTATTAATGTCTAAGTCAAGAGTAGATGTCTGTGCTCATTATTGCCAAACTCTCTAAATAAATGTGACCGATGCTTCACAGAACAATTTCACAGACAGTTTTTAGTAAAATAACTATTTTAGTTTTCACTTGTTCTTTTATGGGAGACTGTTGACATAAAACTCAGACCTGATGCTCTAAAAAGTGAGTGTTTGAAGTATCTATTGGTCTTTTCTGTTGGTATACTGGGGAGCACTTTCATTCAAGACCAATAAGCATGTGCTTCATTGGCCACCAGTAGAAATGATGCCAGGCTGTGGCCCAGGGTTTTATTCCAAGTTTGTCCTGCATGGAGAAACTTGCCACCTCCACATTCTCCTGACTATATCACAAATTACTGGTAAGCTGCAAACAAAGGAAAATGCTGGTGCTCAGAAGAAATATTCTAACATGTATATGCATGGATAATCTAGATGAGATTTCTCCTGAACCACAAGTAGGATAAACTATCCTTTTATGGTAGCACCATTGAAATAAATAAACAAATAAATAAACAAAGACGTATACTAAGGCTTAGTAAACTTTTGATGTGAGTCTGGGGAAATACAAATTCAAAGGTTTTATATTGAAAAGGAAAATGTAGCTTCTTCTGTAAGTATAATAAATGAAAGCAGTTCTATAAAAATATATAATGTGAAAACAAGCAGATGAAAAGTGCTAATTTTAAAATGAAACTAGCTACTCCTACTCAGAGAAATTCTCTAAATTAAGTAATCTACAGCAAAACAATGTATTATGAACATCAGTAATACCACTAAACAGGGTTACATTTAAATCTCTAATATTTTAGAAGGTATCACTTGAATACAGGTAACCTCCATATAACACGGTTGTTATGTTCCTAAAATGCCCGTGTTATGCAAATTCATGTTACACAAAACAAAGAACTAGTATTGAAAAGGGGGTTAGATTTCAAAAATTTTTAAAAAATGCCATGGCCTGGGTCTGATTCCCAGCCAGGGAACCACCAAACAAAAAAAACAAGAAAACAAAAAACAAAACAAAACAAAAATACCATTATATTTTTATAATTAAGAGATATATCTTTATTAAAGTAATTTTCACTCAAAGCATAACATATTAATTTGTATTAAATAATGTTTTCTTTGTCATCACTGCTAAGTACCATTAATTGAGGGTGTTCTCTTTTTGACAAGATATCTTCACCCTCTGAACTTCCTTCAGCATTATCTTGACTTCTTTTCTGTACTTTTTGCAAAAAATCTGTTATCTTAGATTCTTGCTTGTAGCTGAGAGATCTTTATAAACTTCATTATATGGTGCTAAGCACTGTGAAGCTCTTTCTTAAACTTGTGCTTCTTTCAGTGGAAGGATCTTCATTCAGGAAATATAGCTCCAACTGTTATGCAGGGTTTTTCCTAATTTCAAATGAGATTTTTTTTTTTTTTGCTCTTAAAAGCTCTCATTATATTCCATGTTGTTTGGGGATTTACCTAATTTTAGTAAGATTTTTGCTCTTAAAAACTCTTACTACGCTCCATGTTGTTCAGGGATTTCTCTATCTCTTAAACTGTGTTATGCCGGGACAGTTAATAGGAAAGCTGGTGATAGAGATCCAGTGCCAGGAAGAGTTAATGAGAAAGTTATGTAGGGAGGTGACTAAGTCCAAAGAGGAGGATGGGAAACACTCTGTCTTTCCCCACAGGCAGAAAACTGCCCCAGGGCCCTCCAAGGATGAAGTCACTGAGAAGAATCACAATAACTTATTGAATTAGTATAGTTAAAGAGTAACCAAGTGGTTGTGCAGATCCCCCTGACTTTCTTGTAAATAATCTCAATAAAAATGGGTATTTGGAGATGCTTGGGGCTCTGGTCTCACTATTTGCCCTATGATCTCTTTCCTATACTACTTGTTTTCTGTCTTAATTTCTTTAATGTCCAGTCATCCCTCAAGTCCCCGTCAACTGAGCTGGGCTCAGCAGTGTTAGAGAGAAACCCTGTTCTAGGGTGCCATGCTGTATGAGGGTTTCCCCAATTCTTGAACCGTGTTAGAGTGAAACCATGTTTTATAAGTGCCGTGTTATATGGGGGTTACCTGTACTTGCTTTTAGGCATGCAGATTGTAAAACTGAAGTTTACTTCCCTTTGATAGGTTTTGCATAGTAACAGAGAAGTAAAAATCAAACACAAATCAAAATGGCTAAGCATGTAAGAAATCATTATCGACAGTTATATGGCTATATAGAATGCATTATCCTATACTTATTCTTCCTATTTGTTGACCTTCCAGATAAAAAGCACTTGTTTTCTACAGGTTCACAAAATAGCTTTATAACAAGAACAATCAAGGAGAATGTTATGTAGGTATTAGTTGAGATAAAAAACTAGTCTCCAATGTTTATATCCACTGCAGAATATTTTCAAATTAATGGTTACAAAAATCATTTTATATCTTTTCTAACACAGAAAAAAATCTTGCCTGCCTTCTCAGAAACCAATTCTTTATAGGAACAATCTTTCTTTTCAATTAATGTCCATGTGAATTTCGTATCTAGTCCATCTTTTACAGCCAAATTTAACATCACTACACAAGAAAGCAAATTGTTTTTTTTCTGTCTGGTTTATTTCACTTAGTATCATGATCTTAATATCTACACAGTTTTTCACAAATGACAATATTTCATCTTTTCTTATAGCTGTGTAACATTCCATTGTGTACATGTACCACAGCTTCTTTATCAAGTCATCTATTGAAGAGCACTTTGGTTGTTCCATGTATGACTTCACTCAAATGTGGAATATAAAACTAAAGGAACAAAGAAACAAAAACTCCTGGGCACAGTCAATAGTTTAGTGATTTCTTGAAGGCAAAGGGGGAAGAGGTGGGAGAGGAAAGAGGTAGAGTCAAATATACGCTGATGGGAAGAGAACTGACTCTGTGTGGTGAACATAATGTAACATGTAGATGATACACTGTGAATTGCATACCTAGAACCTATGTAATTTTTGCTAATCAATGTTGCTCCAATAAATTTAACAATAAAAAAGGAAAGCAAATTGGATTATAGTCACATGCATTCCTATCTATAAAGCTGGAGTGGCAAGAAGATATCTATAGATATTTTGTTTTTCATAGTCTCAGATATCAACCAGATGAAGTTGCTGATGATCCATTAACTGATGATTTTTACAGTCTTTTGACAAAAGAAGATTGATAGTTACCACTGGGCTTGTTTCTGGTTCTATTCATAGTACTGGAAACTGAGAATAAGGAGACTAAACTGGAGTACTGGAGCTAGGCAGGCAAGAAGTGGACGAATACCCCCTGCTGGGCGGTTGGCCTTGTCGCTTCCAGAGTCACTTTCCAATTCTCCAGCATGTGTCAGTCCATTTGTCTGGTGACTGAACTTCATTCTTTCCCAAGTCAAACTCTGTATTTCAAAGGAAGCAGGCCATTTCTTCTTCAGGTATAAATGTAGGCAATATCTATTGATGTATAGTAATTCCTTAAAGGTTATTCTTCATACATGACACTTTTACCATCTTAAAAAGGATATCACATTATCTTTATTAATCAAGAATTTTACTCTTTCAAAGCATTTTTACATGTCTTATTTTATTGAAGCCTTGGTATAGCCATTGGTGTTGTCTTGCATTCCAATTTTGAGATGGAGCAAGTGAGGCTCAGTGAGGAATTAAATGACTTTCCTAGGTTTTACAGCTAGTAAGTGGCAAGTCCTGGCTTAGTTCAAGCATTCTGTCTCTCAGATGACTGCATTTTTCCACTATATATATATATTTTTTTCACTATACTATTTTGTTCCTTGCTCTCCTACAAGTTTCTCACCTAAAAGATAGCAGGGCCATTCACAGAGATGATAATTCAGTAGGTATGTGTTCACAAATAGGCATTCTTCATATTTCAAGTATTTCAGATATAGGCAGTTCAAGCCTGATAACTTGAGAAACACAGCTCTAGGAGATGTCTGGGTATGCAACTGAGAGTAGGGCAGAGGAAAGGTTAGCACTGCAATAAATCAGAGTCAAGCCAAGGTAAAAGAAGGTCTTAGATAAAATAGATCTCTAGTCCTCCCACTAGCTCTTATGCACCTAGCCCAGGGCCTTTTGCATTCCAGTCCTGGGGACAGTACTGGGATAGACACTCTTGGTCTGCAGCACCCACCCAGCTTGGCCCTGAAGTGCTGTATGCTGCCTACATACTTGAAATTCTTATTTCCTCAGGTTAGAAGGAGGGCTATGATTTAAATTGCACTTAGTGTTTTATCAGCTCAGTGGTTTATATTAAATAGGAAGCAAGAAAATTTGTATCCCATATAATAATTTTACATCATAGAATTTGTAGTTAAAAGATAAGATTGTGGAGTGAAAGCAGTCAGAAGGGCAAAGGAACCTTTAAGTCATTCCAAAATTATTTCACAAAAATAGTCACACACTCTGAAAATACATGAGGCTACTCTCGCATTGCTGATGGCTATTACTTTGCCATCTTATTGTTTTCTAGTGGTGGGTTTTGTTTGTATTATAGAATTATATGCTACACAGAACTTTTATAAACAATGATGATTTCTGATTTAAAGATTAATACTTTTATTTGAAAGTTTTAACAAATCAAATTAATGACCAGGTATGACTCATTAATGACATATGCCATAATAGTAATCAGTACCAGCTTTGAAGACAGCTTGATTTCAAATATAATACAATCACACAGTAGCTAGGGGACAATCTTACCTTTGAATATTTGAGCTTCCTTTGTAAAATGAGAAATAAACATACTTGACTTGGGGGAACATGAAACTAAATAATGGATGTAAACTACTAAATCTTCAATAAAGACTGATTATTATTGAAGGACCATACTGTTGATACTCACTATTCGTGATAGTTTTATTTCATACAGTTGCTGTGAACAATACATTAACAAATACTGAAACATTATTCCTAGAAGAAATAGAAGGTTAAGTTTCTGTGATCATTGTTACAATTTTGTCAACTCATCAATATATAATCTTGTTTATGTGTGTTCTAGTTAAAAACATTTCATTTCATACATATGGTTTATTCATTAACATTGAATTCACAAACAACATCTCTATAACTTATGCATAAATGAAACTTATCTAGCATATACTTTTTCTGTAAGGCATATCAGAGCCTACCTTCCTTTTGGGACATTCCACAGTACTTTAGCACTTCTGCTTGGGTGCCATTTTTAAACACAGAAATGGCTAACCAAAAATATAAATATTTAAAAAAAGTAACAGTAAATAGATGATGAGAAGAATATTTCCTTACAATATGAAAGCTCAAATAAGATGACAGAATGTTGCCTTGTTGGACTACACGTGGAAACAAACACGAAATTGGCTGACTCAATATTTTGCATGTATCTGCAAAAGACCACAAAAGCACAGCAAGTATTGATTAAGGAGTTAGAGAAATATTGTAGCAACTAGACAAATTTAATAATATGAAATCCAGGAATATTAAAGATAGACTGTATAAATATATTGTTGTAGGTAAAGGCTTATAGTCTGTCATCTATGTAATTTTGGGAAGTGTTTTTCTTCTCTCAGTCTCTGTTTCCTCACCTGTGAAATAAACATTATAATAGGTGAGATGTATGGTGAGAATTAAATGAGAAACTGCATGATAAGTGTTTATCTGGCATGTAATAAATGATCAAAATATAAAATACTAATGCATGGAAGACTAAATATGGTAACATGAATAAACTTCAAAATATGTAAATTTTTCTTATTAACACTTCTCAAAATCTGGGGGGAAAAGATTTGATTAATTTATTTTTCCTCATTTTCTGTGTAAGAGCAGGATCAATTTTAGTGACAGATATAAACCTTCTTTTATTCTAATATAAAAATGATTTGCGTAAATTATATAAATCAATAATGTCATTTTAAGGGTCTTAATTAAAGTGTACAGGTGCTAAGTTTTAAATGGGGCCATGTGCTAGAATTTCAATGAATACAAATGAAAATAAAGTTGAACTACAAGTACTAATTTTATTTGTCTAGATTAAGCCAGAAAAAATGAGCTCATGTCTCTAAGGGTCTGATCTCAATGCTGAAAGATAAATGCACAGAACAGTCACATGGCCTAAAATTTATCATTTTTTGACATGTTTTAAATAATTTCTATTTTAAATAAACTCTGGCTTTTTTCTGGAAATCCTAACAATATCTTTTGAAACATTAAATTCCATCTGTATAATGTCTGTGATAACAAAAGAGAAAGTGAAATACTGTTGTTACTTATTAATCCAAGAATTATTGCTCAAAAACTGTGCCTACTAAATTCATTGAAAAGATACTTGAATTATGTCTCATTTTATTTTAATTAGGTATATTAAATACTCAAAACTTTACCATATACTGCAAAACAGAATTACGAATAATGAAAATTAATAAAATAAAAAGCAGAGCAAATGAATTGGAGGCTTTTTCATGTGGTATATTGTGATTGAAGCCTGCTGGGTAGAGGTAAAAGGACAAACATTTTAGGTTTAATATATGTCATTCAATTAAATATGTCATTAAAATGAGTTAGAGAAAAATACACGTAATAGGTGTGGATCTCAACCATTTTGGTTTTGCTTTGAGAATCTAAAATAAAAAAAAAATACTAAAGGACTTTTTCCACAGAGATGTTCATGATACATACACACATTTTTAAAACACACATACGCATTTCTTACAATGTTAGTGGGTTTAAGGATGTATAAAATTAATAATCTTCTCTGAAGATGTGGAAATAAAGTTATTCTTAGTTATATATGATTGATTTTCACAGATGAAGCTTTTGAAAAATAATAAAAAATAGTGATTTAAATAATTTTTAGGAAGTCAAGCTATATAGTTATAGTTCTGTAGCTTCATGTAACTTCACCTCCCCAACATTCTTCTATAGATATTAACTGAAAATGCTGCTTAGAAAAAACAAAGCAATTTCTACCTTTTTAAAGCCTTTTTGTTTTGAAAGAAACTTGTGTATTTTTATTAAATTGGTATAGATGCTGCACTGACTTGTCCAGTGGAAGGACTGTACACCCCATTGATTTCAATAAGAAAGGCAACTGCAAGTCAAAATAACTCTAATAGAAATAGAAAAAAATCACTCTATTCTGATGTTTTATGGGTATCATTTAAAGAAATTATTCACTTATTCCATAAACCTATGGTCTGAAGCAAAGTAATATCATTATTGGGGTCAACAAATGTCTTCTATTTTCACAACCTCTATTTTTACATATTTCCAAGTTCATTATCCTCCAGTCATATCATGGGGATTTGTCTCAGTTACATTACAAAAACATTCAAAGACTGGAAGCAATTTGCTATTTATAGATCCATTGGTCTCATTGCTTGGCTTTAATAGAACTATACAATTATGGCTGATAATGCCATCCCATACACTATGATCCAGAGGTTCAATCTGACATCCTTTGGTACTTCTCTTGGGCATTATCCAAGAAGTTATATCTGATGCCAATTATGGTCATGCAGAGAATGTAAATTTAAAGAGTATTTATAGTAAACAGATTCAGCTGGGAACACAGCTGTTAAATGGGAAGGCAAAGCAAAATTTTCTGATACCTGGAAGGGTCTAATTATAAAACCACCTAGACAAACTTTCAAAATCCGTAAATGAGCCAGCATACCCTCAATGTGGGTTGAACTTAGAAAGAGGGGAAAAAGGTAAAATTATCTGAATCATCTATTACAGAAATAATCAGGAGTATTTTATAATGTCCTAAAATCTATGTCTTAATTGAAGCTGCCTTTGATTCTTATCATAGTTTCCTGGATTCTCTATATTCAGACTTAAAATCTAAAGTTTGGAAGAATCCAGACAAGAAGAAATGTGAATCGTATCATTTTTGTACTTTCAATTCTGTGTCCTTCACTAAAGTATAAATAAAAAAGATTAGCAGATACAGTGTATAAAAACACAATCAAGAAATTTGAATATAATTTCAAAGGTTCTCAATAGTCAAGGGAGATAAATTCATTTACACATAAAATATCTATGGCAGTCTCTTAACATTTTAGCAAGTTATAACATAAAATTTCATGGTCACTATAGTATGTTGTTTGTGGTTATCTTTTTTTTTTTAAATTGAACCTGAAAGTAATTTTTGTTCTACATGATCTAATTTAACATCTTATCTACCCAGTATCTATCTATTCATTGTGATTAGAGACCTACAGTAATCAGGGACCCCCTCAGACTGCAGGCAGGTCCTAAATGAGGAAGAACTGCATAGCATTTTATTCCTTCCACTGATTGTCTCTTTTAGTCTTGTAAATTTTCTGAAACACAACTAGAATTCCTAAGGTAGATATATAACACATGTGAAGCTTCGGTCCACTATTTACTATCTAATAAATGATAAAATTCTAAAGAATTCCATATCTTCTCTGTGTGTAGTATCAGTACATAACAGTAAACAGGTAGGTAATTTCACAGACTACCCAGATTTTACTTTGGACTCATTTCATTTTATGATTCATCCCATGAAGACTCATCTAGTCTATAACTAAACCCTGGAAGAATTATAATGACTGAACTTGAGAAGTCATAGTTTTTAAGAGAATAAATTGAATTTGAGGTTTTAAATTTTAATTTATATTATTCTCTTTCTGCTCACCTAATACTTTGCTTCTTTGTATGGAAAAAAATTTATGTTATCACTAAACTCTCATAAGATTATTTTAAATGGAAATGAACATAGTAAGATTGGATGTGAATTTCACCTCACAAATATCTGAGAAAATGAGGTAATTGAAAGAAAAACATTAGAGAAATCCAACTTGTACAATCTTTTCTCCAATTATACAGCATTTTCTCAATGTCATCCATAATTCCTTCCTTTTTCACATTTCCATATTTATATGTAGACTTGGCATCTTTGCAATGCCCATATTCTATGGTTAAATAACTCTTCTTGCTTTATAGTGGAGATTAGTGTTCAAATGCTTCCTCCAACAAAATAATGTTAGTATCTTAGTAAATTGTATGTTTCCAAAAGACCCTAAAAGAATAAGCACAAATTTGTTGCTCCTCAGAGAAACTTCCTCAGGGAAGTAATGAAGGAGTAAATGGAGGAAAAGAAGCAATAACATTGTTAATGGTTAGAATTTATGAAGTACTTATTGTTTGGCACTATTCTAAGTGATATATTCATTTTCTCATATAATCCTCCCAACAACCTAATGAGGTATGATTTTTCAGATATGGAAATAGGCTGGCACTAAAATTGAATTTATCCCTAAATTAACTACTAGGTTATTTCTGGAATTATTTGTCTTATACTTTTTTGTAGTAGAGATTCATGTTAGCTCAGGAAGAACAGGTTTTAAAATAGGGGTTATTAACCTCAGAATTTTTGGTGAGGGATCTGTGGTAGGACTCTGTGTATTAATGAATCCAGTAGAATGTTGTCCACAGTATTGTGAGTGAATGAATACATGAACATTTTTGACAGTCATATTCTTAGTTTTTATGAGATCCACAGAAAGATCTCAGAACAACAAAACCATAAACAACCAAAAGTTTAAGAACCAAATGTTTTAAGGGATGACATCAGCAAAAATGGAGAAGTGAGGGCTTCTGAAAATTTCCCCCTACATAAAAGCAATAAAATAACTTGAAAAAATTATCAGAATCATTTTTGTATAACTCTAGAAATTAACCAAAATATTTCAACAGTCCAGAGATAGGGAACACTTAGTTGAGAAAAGCAACCAAATTTCAGTAAGAGCAGTGAGATTTGTGGCATTTTCATATACCCTAGTTCCAACCCCCTACCTTCACTCCTCAGTATTGCAGCAGCCTTAGAAGTAACAAACTTATCGAGTCCAGAAGACAGTAGCATGATATATTTGAAGTGCTTGAAAAATAATTGTTAATCAAAGCAATCTTTTGAAAAAAATAATTAAAATATTTCCAAATTTTAAAAAATGAGATAACTCATTTTATTTTATCTGCTGTATAAGAAATAACAAAGGGACTCATTTATTGCAATGAAAAGACACTAAATAGTAACTCACATCAAAATGAAGAAATAGAAAATACCAATAAAGGTAATTATATGGGTAGTACCTAGGTAAATATAAAAAGTAATATTAATGTATTTTTATTTTTGTCTTGTGTTATTTAAAATACAAATGCATAATGTAATCATTATATGGATCAGTCTATAATGTATAAAGATATAACTTGTGAAAGTAGCAGCATAAAGGAGAAAGGAGAACAGTTATATAGGAAAAGAGTTTTAATATATTATTCATGTTAAGTTTTTATTAACTGGAACTAGATTATTATAAATCAAATGATTAATGATTATTCCCAGGACAATTGCTAAAAATAAAAATTTAAAAATATACTTAGAGAAGTGATAGGCAATTAAAATGATATAGAGAAAGTATCTATTTAGTACACAAAAAAAGGAGCAATAGAAGAATTAAGAAACAAAAAATACATAGAACATATGGAAAGCAAATGGTAAAATTGGTGGCATAAGTCCTACCTAACCAGTAATTACATTAAATGTTAAAAAATTAAACTATCAAATAGAAAGGCATAGATTGACAGGATGGAAAAAGAATACAACATGATTCAACTATATACTGTAAACAACAGTAACACTAGATTCAAAGACAAAATATTAAAAATATACTGTTGAAAAATATATTCCATTCAATAATAATCAAAAGAGAGCTAGAGTTCTTATACTAATATCAGACAAAATAGACTCTAAGGTAAGCATTATTGGTAGAGAAAAAGAAGGATGTTTTATAATAATAAAATGGTCAATCTACAAATAATTTTATATCAGTAATAAACATATATGCATCTAACAACAAATTCCCAATATACATGAAGCAAAAATTGACAGAATTGAAAGAAAGCATAGATGATTCAAAATAATAGTTTGAAACTTCAGTACTTCATTTTCAATAATGGATAGAAGAAATAGACAGAAGATCATCAACGAAATAGCACTATAAACCAAATGAGACCTAACAAACAGAGAACACATCACCCAATGACTTCACAACACACATTCTTCTCAATAAACATGTTCATTATTCATAGTAGCCAAAATATGAAAGTAACTTAAATGTCCATTAACTGATATATAAACAAATTGCACTATATATAAACAATGTAATATTATTCATCCATGAAAAGGAATGAATTACTGATATATATGATAAAATAGATAACCCTTGAGAACTTTATGCTTAGTGAAAGAAGACATACATAGTATATGATTCTATTTATATGAAATTGCCAGAATAAGTAAATCCATAGACATGGAAAAAAGTTTAGGAATTACCAGATCATAAGAGGGCCAACAGGATTCTATTGGGTTGATAAGCATGTTCTGAAATTAAACAGTGGTGCTGGTTGCACAATTTATGAGTATATTTTAAAAACTGCTGAATTGTACATTATAAAGAGTGAATTTCATGGTATGTGAATTTATATTTTTATTTTTAAAAGAAAGAACAATTTTTCAGGATGTATTTATCATCTGGAATTTGACTCAATAGCACCACAACGAAAGTGTGCTAACTAGTGCTTGAAGGCTTTTCAGATCCCAATGTATATCAGCTTGCTTTAGAGAGGATTACAATAGTGACCCACTAGGAATTTCAAAATGCCCACTACTTAAAATAAATCAACATTATTTAAAATATTTGTTAATGTGAATGAAGTCATAGCTAAGCAGAGAGCAAAGGAGTACTCATGATATTTAGGATCATAATCCATATAAAAAATGACCACTCTGAGTTTTAAAGTTTATATAATATTTAATTTATTTATAAAATTTACATCATATTTAATTTATCTAGTATCATTCTTTCTTACTTGAGTTTTCATAAGAGAATAAAATAGGAGGCAGAAAAATATATAGAAAAAAATTAAGAAAACAAGGGGACAAGATATGACAACTAAGTTCATGAACTTGCCACAATGTGCTTACCTTGACAGCACTATATAAACAACTCAGGGAAGTTTTATAACCTTTGTATAGCTGTGTCTCACAGTTGAGTTTATATGGACCTGTTCCACTGTCTTGCTAAGTGACGTTCATTATTGTTGTTGCGTGTTTTTGTGTGCCATCATGAGAATGTTGGAGCTTGAATTAGAGCAATGAACAAACATTAAATTTCTTGTTAAACTTGGCAAGAGTGGAAGTGAAATCAGGGACATGTTCATCAAAGATTATGAAGATAATACCATAAAAAATGGCAATGTACAAATGGATTAAATGTTTTTCTGAGGGGAAAGGAAGCCTCATTAATGAAGAGAGGTCAGAGCAGCCAATAACAAGCAGAACTGATGAAAACATTGCAGAAAATAATCAAATTGTGCATCAAAATTGTTTGCTAACTATGAGAAGCATAGCAAACCAAGTAAGCATTGATAGAGAAACAGTTAGAAAAATCTTCACTGAAAATCTTGTTATAAGAAAGGTGTGTACAAAAATGGTCCCAAAGGAATTCACTGATGAACAAAAAAGCAAAATAGAGTCGAAGTTTGCCAAGACCTTTTGGAAAAACAAGACAGTGTTTTGGGCCATGTTATCACTGGTAATGAAACATGGGTGTACCCAAATACCCTGAAACAAAGCAACAAAGTGCATAATGGAAGTCAGGCTATTCTTCATGACCAAAAACATCCTGTTAGTCCAAATCGAGAATCAAGATGATGTTTCTAAACTTTTTTGATATCAGAGATTGTTTATTATGAATTTGGACAAACTGTCAATTAGGTTTACCATTTGGAAGTGCTGAAAAGGCAGCATGAAAAAGTTAGATGAAATCAACTTGAAATTTTTACCAACAACTCATGGCTCTTGCATCATGACAATGCACTAGGTCACACAGCACTGTCTGTGAGGGAGTTTTTAGCCAGTAAACAAATCACTGCATTGGAACACCCACTCTACTCAGCTGATCTAATCCCCAATGACTTTTTTCTTTACCTGAAGATAAAGGATTATTGAAAGGAAGACATTTTGATGACATTCAGGACATCAAGGGTAATAAGATAAGATCTCTGATGGCCAATCCAGAAAAAGAGCTCCAAAATAGCTTTGAAGGGTGGACTATGTGCTTGTGTCAGTGCATAGCTTCCCAAGGGGAGTTATTTGAATAATGGTATTCAGCAATGAGGTATGTAGCACTTTTACTAGGGTAAGTTTGCGAACTTAATTTTCAGACCTCATAATAAAGTACAAGCTCTATAATCTTAAGCATGTTATCTAAACTCTCTTAAAATCAGATTCTCTGTAAATAGCTCTATCTTCAAGTTTTATATTAGGATCAGATCAGGTAATATATGTGAAAATACTTTGTAAAGTGAAATACTAGTGTTCTTAATATTATTATGGTAGCATACAAGTATTTAGTCTATTGATAAACTAGCATTTTCATCACCCTCAGTGATGTGTGAAGTATACTACAGATCTCTCTGCTTTTGATATTTATAAATATAACAAAAAACATGATTCCAAGTCTTAAGGTATTTTTAATCTGACAAACAAGTGTCATTCTAATATTGATCATTGATGTGAATATTCAATTTCACATTCTTATTAGCTCTTTATTGGATTTGAGAAAGGATTATTGCTACTTTGAATTCTATTGTTGGAATAGAAACTAGATTCATGTAAAATGTGAAATATTTCTAAACATTTATAGCTAGAGATGTAAATAAACTCCTAATTCTGGCTTCACCCAAACTGAAAAATCATTAAGTCAAAATCATTAAATGATAAAAATTCAGGCAGAGAAAACAAAATATTATTGGATTAAAATAATTTAAATTCTTATTATTCTCTTCTCTGTTTTAGGGAGCAAAAAGGAAGAGGAATGACAGGGAAATAAGAAAATGTTTAGTTGGACTACTGAAATGGTTAGATTTCAGGAAGATTATTTCAACATGCTCAAAAAAAAAAGGGGGGCGGGGGGAAACAGGCTCCTGTGGCCACAAAGTACCCAGGGAGTAACAATTTTCTTATTTGAAACTGCTACCAATTCTCTTGCACGCCATAATTCAGCCAGTACCATTGATTGCCTTGTTCCTACTACAGTTTCTACTGTAGGTGTTGTAACCCAATGCAAGGTAGTCAAACACAAATGTCTCGAACCAGATTGGGAGAATTAGGAGTCTTTCTTAACTGGTGGCTACAGAGGACTAATGTCACTGCAAAACCCATGGCCTCGGATGGTGGTTAGTATAGGGTTTATATAGGTCATAGAGGTTGAGTAACTGGTTTGTTCAGTTTAAGATGGAGGCGGGTTTCGAAGAAGGTGTCAAGCAAGCTAGGTTACAGAAGGGAAAACAAGCGTTAGTTCCAGGTTGGGTAGGTGGGTGGAACAGTTACAGAGTATATGGACAATACTGGTGGACAATTACAGTATATTAGGGTAAATTACAGAATGTTTAAGGTAAAGTGTTATCTCCAGGCACAATAGCTCAATGGCACAACCAGCTGTGGTGGTGCCCCCTCTACACAGTACAGAACACAATGGTATAATCATCATAACTATGCATGATGACCTTTAGTTTAGTGGCAAAACTAGACTCAATGGCACCACCTTAATATAGCTTAGAACATTCTCTACTGATCTTATAAGTGAATCAAATAATTGATTCAGTTAGATAAAATTCTGAGTCAGAGGAGGAGTTTTCTAAGGGAGAGTACTGAGCTCTAAGGAACATGAGCAGTACTGATTCTATCCAGGAGCAGATAAAGTGAACACACCAGTTAATGAGATATGGGCCAAGGATGAGACTCAGCAAGAGTATGGCAAGAGGTCCAGCAAGCCCAGTTAAGAGGGCTGTGGCCCAAGAGGACCAAGAGAATAGCTTTTGGTACCACCCTTCAGAGGCTTCTCAGAAGTACCTTTTTTCTGTCTCCAAGGTTTTGTCTAACTAAGGATAGACTTTCTCTGATAATGCCAGATTTGTTAGCATAAAAACAGCACTGTTCTCTGAGAGTGGCACAAAGGCCTCCTTGTTTTAAGAACAGGAGGTCCAATTTGCACTGGTTTTGGAGAACTACTTCAGCTAAAGACTCTACTTGATCCGTGAGTTGAGATATTGAACTCTCTAGATGTCCCTATATGGTAGAAAAGTTCTTTGAAATTAAGATCTCCCATAATAAGAGCTGCAATTCCTGTTGTGGCTGATCCCACTATCCCTAACCCTACAAGTAGGGGGAGTATAATGGGCACTCATTACCAATGGGACAAAGAGGTGTCAAATGGAGATATTAGGTTATATTCTTGTTGACCCTCATGTATGGAAATTTGGGGAAGAATATGGACTATGGAACAAAGAGCAGGCTGAGTGCTATTAAATTGGTGGGAGGATATGCATGTTGTGAGACCAAAGGTGCAGGCAAACTAGGTAGTACATGGAGCAGTGAGGAAAATGTTGGTTCCGTTGTAAGAGATAATTTCAGATGTGTTGTAGTATTTAGACTAAGGAGAAATAGCAGGATAGAAAGGAGAAGAGTAGCAATGTCCAGAACCTTGGAGGTCTCTCAAAGAGAAGTGATGGGAGCTCTGATGGCAGCTAGTTTGAGTTATATTAGGCAATAAATGGGAGGCTAGACTGAAATAGAATGGGGGTCTAGGGTTAAGGCAGGGCCAGCAATCTTGGCCAAGCTCAGGGTTCGATCAGTTAAGGAGGCTATTTGTAGAGGCTAAAAGAGAGAGAAGGGCTGGTTGATCGGGATCTGTAGTGGGCTCTGGGACTAGGTTGGGAAAAGAATGGGTTTCCTCTAAAATTGTCTGGTGGTGAGGAGGAAGTTCCTGGTGGAGAATATTAGTGATGGGTCCTATTGGGGCCAGTGGTTGAGGGGGTCTCACTCGCTGTATTGTGAAAATGTTGCCCATGTTCCAACCACTAATATATAGCGGGAGACCCCATGAGTGACCGGTGGTCCAGAGGTGATCTTGATTCCTTACTTTTATGTGTAAAGTGTTACATTCCCCTACCTGACAAAATGAGAGGAAACCTCCTCTAGACAGTCTAATAAATTGGTCATTGTCTTTTTTTAATACCCAGTAATGATGGAGATGCTTTAGCAGCCCCAGTGTGGACAGAAGAATGCGTGAGAGTCATTGCAATCCCATTGTCTTTGAGGAAGGGAACCAGGGCATAAGTAAATTCCTATCTCTTGGAGACCCTTTTCTATGTATATTCCTATCTTTTGGAGATTTCTTTCTAAACCTTTTCTTCCACAGCCACAGTAATACCCTCCTTCAGTTCTGCCCCATGTATGAGTTGGTCTAGAGGTGTCAGTTAATTGAGCTATAGGGCCTAGGAGCTGACAGAGATCTACCTGGAAGGTGAGAGGTTGTGTTTTGTCATAGTTTCTGGTCTCATTAATTAGTACAGTTCCAACAGTATTCTCTGTCAGTGTCCATTGATACCGATCTGGATATAGAGAGGGTTTAGCCAATGATAGGACTATAGCATATAAGTTTAGGAATGTGAGGAATGTGAGAGTCTTAGCTTTAAGGGATCCTCTGGTAAGACGGTAGCCTTCCATTCCACTTCTGAGGGTACAGCCTTTATATGTGAATGATGAATCCAGGCTGACAGTCCATCCACTTTTAGAGTAGTTGGGGTGACAAGGATGACTGTGAAGGGTCCTTTTCACTGGGGAGTCAGTCCTGGTGCTGTGAATCTTTTTATTAGCACAGTCATCTGGCTGGAAAGAGTGGGATGGAATGCCACTGATTCTGTGAGTGGAGTCGTTGCTTCCTAGGTGTCTTTGTGAACTTTTGTTGAACCACTTGGATAGCCTGCAGAGACTTAAGTAAATGACAGTTATGATTTTCAGCAGCAGGAAGGTCATTGAATTTGAGGAGTATGGGAGAGGGTTTCCTGACCATTATTTCAAAAGGAGAAAGCCCTCTTTTGTAAGAAGTATATCGCACATGAAGGAGAGCAAAGGGCAGTAGTCTTACCCAGTTTTCACCAATCTCTAGGACTAGTTTGGTTAAAGTTTCCTTTAAGGTTCTATTCATCCTCTTTATTTGCCCTGAACTTTGGGGCCTATAAGCACAGTGTAGTTTCCAAGTTATTTCTAGGGCTTTTGTCAAATTTTGTGAAATTTGGGCAGTGAAAGCAGGCCCATTATCTGAACCTAAAGTATTTGGCAGGCCAAATCAAGGAATAATTTCCTGGAGTAATTTCTTTGTTACTATTTGTTCAGCCTCAGACCAGGTAGGAAAAGTTCTGCCCATCCTGAGAACGTGTCCACTAGGACTAATAGATACTTGTATCCTAGCTCTGGGGGTTTGATTTCTGTGAAGTCTAATTCCCAATGTCCTCCTGGGCTGTTCCCTCTCGCTTGAGTTCCTGAAGGTGTCAGGCGAGGGTGCCCAGCATTTACTTTCACACAGACATTGCACCTAGCACTATAGTTTAAAACCAAGTGATTTAAATTGGAGATGAAGTATTTAGCTCTGAGTAGCCCAGCCAGTTTGGTCTGTCCTAGGTGGGTGGCCTGATGCATATCCTAAATTAGAGTCCTCCCTAGAGCCTCTGGTACCAAAATCCGCATGTCAGGCAATATCCACCACCCAGAATTGTCCTTAGTTGCTTGCTTCTGGTGAGCAAGTGTGTCTTCCTTTGGGGAGTAAGTATGTGAAGGAGGTGAAGTGGGAGCTGGCAAGGTGACCAAAATAGAGGATGTCCCTACTGGTCTTAAAGCGGCCTGTTTTGCCTCTTGGTCCACGGCTCGATTTCCTTGCCTTGAGGGAGTCTCCTGCCTGGTGTCCTTTACAGGGTATAAGGGCTATGGCCATTGGGAACTAGATGGCCTCCAGGAGGGCTAAGATTTCTTCTCTGTTTTTAATGTCTTTGCCTGTTGAGCTTATTCGCTCTCTTTATATATGGCCCCATACACATGGGAGGTGGCAAAAGTGTACCGGTTGTTGGTATAAATGTTCATGAAGGCCTTGCCTTTTGCCCATTTCAGCCACCTGTGTTAGAGCAGTTAGTTCTGCCCACTGGGCTGATGTCCCATGGGGTAGTGCCTGAGACCAAATAACACATTCCCAAGTGACAATGGCTGCCCCAGTGTACCTGACTCCATTGGTTATGAAACTGCTGCCATCTGTGTATAGTACCTCGTCCGGCACTCGTAGAGGAACATCTGTGAGGCCTGACCATCCCATCTGGATGCTGTCTATGACCTACTGGCAGTCAGGGATTGGCTTGCTTGGGTCATCATCAGGAAGCAGGCTTGCTGTGTTTAAAGCCATGGTTTTGTAAAACTGGATATGTGGTAGGTCTCGCAACAGGGCTTGATATTGTGAGGTGGGCATTGGAAATCCATTTGCCAGGGGTGCCTCTGAGGAGGGACTCCATGGCATGAGGCCCTACACTTGTTAGTTCTTGGTCCATGGTTAGCTTGTCAGCTTCTTTGACTAGTATAGCTGTAGCGGCTATTGCCTGAAGGCAGGCTGGCCATCCCACAACTACACAATCTAGTCTTTTAGATAGGCAGGCCACAGGCCAAGTTCAGGGTCCTAAGGCTTAAGTAAGGACTCCTTTCGCTGTTCTTTGTTTTTCATTCACAAAAACATGGAAAGGTTTGGAAACGTCTGTCAGGGCTAAGGCTGGGGTGCTAACAAGAGCTGTCTTTAGTTGTTCAAAAACCTGCTGCTCTATGTTTGTCCATTTCAAGGGCTTGTTGCCTCCTATGTGGGTATACAGAGGCTTTGCTATCTCTGCAAAACCTAAGATCCATAGCCTGCAATAACCTATGGCACCAAGGAATTCTTGAGCTTGGCGCTTGTTGGTAGGGGTAGGTATCTGGAGGACCACTTGTATGTGGCTTTTAAAGAGTGCCTTTTTTTCTTCTTTGATTATATAGCCTAGGTATATTACTTCAGGCCTGTACAATTGGGCCTTTTTTGCAGACACTTGATATCCTAGGCATTGCAGGTTTTTTAAGAAGGCCTCGGTAGCATTTTTACAATCTAATTTGGTTTTTGCAGCTAGGAGCAGGTTGTCTACGTACTGTAGAAGGATATGTTGAGAGTATTTGGCCCAAAAAGACATGAAGTCCTGGCTGAGGTCCTCATCAAACAGGGTGGGTGAGTTTTTGAACCCTTAGGGCAATCTAGTCCATGTAAGTTGCCCTGAGGACCCTGTCTCTGGATCAGTTCATTCAAAAGCAAATAGGGGCTGGCTGATAGGGGCCAGGGGAATGCTAAAGAAAGCATCTTTGAGGTCTAATGCTGTATAGAATTTGTGGCTTGGGCCCAGGAAACTCAGGAAGATACACAGGTTTGGAACCTTTGGATGTATACTTTCAACCCTCCGGTTTATTTCCCTTAAATCTTGGACGGGCTGATAGTCTTTAGTCCCTGGCTTAAGCATGGGAAACAATGGGGTGTTCCAGAGTGACTTACATTTGGTAGGCCTTCTAGAAGCCACCTGATGATATGTGGGGCAATTCCGCATCTTGCTTCTTGGTTCATTGGATATTGACGCATCTGAACAGGGGTGGTGTTGGCCATGAGCTGGATGACGATAGGAACTTGATGTTTTGCCAGGCTGGGAGGGTTTGTTTCTGCCTATGCCTCTGGGCATTTGATCTGCAACTGCCAAAGGTACGTTGACTCCTCTGGTGATGTTAGGCTATGCTTTTGTGTAAGTCCTCCTGTAAGAGATATTCTTCTGACAAGGGGCAGTGAGCAGGATAGATGTAGGCATTGGAGAAGTAGTGAGGCTTGCCGGGTCATCATTAAAGGAAATAGTGGCTCTAAGCTTCCGGAGGAGGTCCAGGCCTAACAGAGGGTAAGGGCATTCTGGGATTACTAGAAAGGAGTGGGTGACTGTGCTTTGTCCAAGATTTACAGTCCATTGGGAAGTCCAGGTGCTGGTGGATGTTCTTGTGGCTTCCTGTGTCTGGATTTTTTTTATCAAACCCAGAGGCTGGGTGAGAACCGAATGCTTGGTCCCTGTATCTACCAAAAAGATTACCAGTTTGCCCCCAACTTGTAATGTTACCCTGGGCTCCTGGGGGCTTAAAAGGTAAGAGCCCTGGCCTCATCAATCTTGTTCTTCTAAATTTAAATTTTCTCTGGGTCTTGTTCAAGTATTTTGGTTATTCCTAAGAAGGCAATCCTTCCTCCAGTGTCCTTCCTTTTTACGGTAAGCACACTGGTTTCTCCTTAGAGGAAGGGTTTTCTGCCCTTGGGCATTGTTATTTTCTTCCCTTTTGGTGTCTTGCCTTCTGGGCAGGGTATCGGTCTCCCATAGGGCAGCTATCACTTCCCTTGACATCTGCTTTACTGAAGGAATCCCTTCTCAGTAATCAAAAACCTTTTGAGCAATCTCAAGCAATTGAGAGAGATTCATTTCTTGGAACCCCTCTAACTTTTGTGGCTTTCTCCATATGTCAGGAACAGATTGGGCTACAAAGGCTAGATTAATAGCCCGTTGATTTTCAGGGCATTAGGATTGATGGGAATATAAGTTTGATAAAGTTCTTGAAGATGCTAGAGAAAAGCAGTTGGCAATTTCTTGGGGGCTTGGAGAATTGTGCTGACTTTAGACAGATTGGTGGGTTGTCGGGCTGCCCCTCTTAATCCCGCCATTAGGTATTGGTGAAAAGTGTTTAGCGCCTGGGTGCCCTCGGGGGTATTGGGATCCCATTGGGGTCTAGCTTGTGGCAAAGTGACTTTTAAACAGTCTCTATTGTCCTCAATGGTCCCTCCGGCTGGGCCTAAAATTGCCTTTTGTGTTTCCCCGTGTATTTGTACCTTCTCTTCTTCTGTGAAAAGGGTCATTAAAAGCTGTTGTCAGTCATCCCAGGTGGAATGGTGGTTTTGAAAAACTGATTCTAAGAGACCAATAAAGGCTTGAGGTTTTTCAGAAAAAGGGCGATGTTGATTTTTCCAGTTATAGAGATTGCTGGTGGAGAAGGGGGCACATACCAGGGATGGGCATTCTTGTGGCCCTCCCACCAAAGGTGGGGTTTCCCTTAAAGGTATTGGGGGACCCCCCTGTGGGTATGTAAAGGAGATAAAGGAGGGTCCCCTGTACTGTCAGGTTATGTTGGCATGTTCCCTGGGGATAGTGATGCAGGCGCCTGAGGGGTCCCAGCAGGAAGTGGCTGTAGTGGCACCTGAGGGTTCCTTGCAGGGAATGGCAGCCTATGATGGTGGTAAATCAGCCTCCTCGGGGAGCGGTGTGGGCAGGGGTGGGGATGGGGGGGATATACAGGAGTCACAACCTTAGGCGGCTTGGCGTCCAGGGTTGGGACCTTGGAGGGTGACATCAGCATGACCTGGAGTCCTTGCTCTGCCAGCTGAAAAGATCTCTTCTTCTTTTATCCTTAGTGTTTTGGTGATTCTTTCTGCTGGGCCTAGTTTCCTGCAACAATAGGGGTTGAGCAACCGGTTTGTGCAGTTTAAGACAGAGGGTGGTTTTGAAAAAGGGGTCGAGCAAGCTAGGTTACAGAAATGAAAACAAGTGTTAATTCCAGGTTGGGTAGGTGGGTGGAACAGTTACAGAGTATCTGGACAATACAGGTGGGAAATTACAGTATTTTAGGGTAAATTACATAATGTTTAAGGTAAAGCGTTATCTCCAGACACAATTGCGCAATGGCGCAACCAGCTGTGGTGGTGCCCCTACTACACAGTACAGAACACAATGGTATGATCATCATAAATATGCATGATGACCTTTAGTTTAGTGGCATAACTAGACTCAATGGCACTACCTTAATATAGCTTAGAACATAGGGATAACCCAAATCTGCTCCACATGTTTTGGCTTTTGCCTTGTATGAACCCTAGGGAAGTCTAGAAGTAAATCCTGAAAATTGATAGAGTATCAGGGACACTGCTGTGATGTTCACAATAGAATGTTTGAAGGTTGAGGTTGGGAGTCTGACTAGTACAATTCCTTATTTTGCTGCTATTTGATAGCTTGTGACCTTGGGGAAGTAACTTCATCTAAGCCTCAAATTTCTCACCTGCAAAACATGGAAAAGATCTTTCTCATAGAATTTTTGTAAGGGTCATATAATAACATACACAAATTGCTTAGCAAAAATTACTGCTAATAGCAAATGCTCAAGTATAGTTAGTAACTTTTATTATCACTCAGTGGAAAAGGGTAATAAAAGATAGGGAAAAAAGATGATAAGAATCCTTTTATTATGACTAATTCATTAACTTTAAAAACTGCTTTCAGTTTATTCAAAATAAAAATAAACAGAATTATGAAAATATGGATTTACTATTTCCACTGTGAGTTGATGTTGCTATTTGAAAGCTTTACAATTTATTTTTCAAGTTTTTGAACCTCATCCTGATCTCTCTAAATAAAGTATTCCCATAGTCACTGGATGTTGTGTTGGTTTCTGGAAGGAACTCTCAGATGTACTGCTAGCCAAGTCTTGAACTTGCTGTCCAGGAGCTGTTATCAGTTGAGTTGAGCCCATGATAGGATTCTTTGTGCAGTTTTCTGGAATACACATTACACATAAACTGTTTGAGTTTGCCAGTATTGATATATCCTTGAATATAAACAAAGGGGCTGAAGGTGGCCCAAATAAATAGAGAGGCTGTAAATTTTCTAAGAGCATTCCTCAGTGGCTATACCTACCTCTTCTGTAGTCCTTGACAAATCAATATCTGAGCTAAGGAAGAAATTTTTAAATTGACCTACTGAAATTGTTATGTTGTGGAAGAGTAAGAATTCTCGAAGAAATCCGGAAAACAGACTTCTGTGGCAGGAAAATATTCACTGAATCAGCCATTATTAAGAAGTGATTCTCCAGCTCTTCATAACTCAGTCACTGCCATTGACTGTTGAACTAATGAATTCTTAATCCCACAATCTATTGATTTGCAAAGTGCTGTCTTTGGCCTATAGCATATCCCCTGGGAGCTTTTGAGAAATGTAAATTCTCAAGCCCTACCCCACACACACTGATCTAGAAACCTCTGTCCTAACAAACTCTCCAGACAATTCTGATGTATCCTCAAATTTGAGAACTACTGATATAATGTATAGTAACAGTGGATTATGGAGGGATTGTGAGAATGACCAGGAAGAACTCCAAGTCAGTTTCCCAAGAATCTCAGCAGCAAAATGTGTGACAGAGGTCACATTTGTGGTGGAATTTTATGAGAAATTTAGAAAAAAAGAACTGTAGTTCAAACTAAGACCTTAGAAGTTTATGTATGAGTTTTCTGAGTAATACATTTGTCTTCTTCCTTTAATAAGTCACTAGTATGTTTGTTATTGATGCAAGTTGATATCTGTAATAGAAAATAAAATCTGGAAGAATTCTTCCATAGGCTCTGCCTTTCTAGAAACAATAGACAAGATTTTAGAAAACAAACAAACAAACAAGATCTGGGAAGAAAACCAGAAAGTCTAAGAAATTCAAAGTTGGTGGAAGGGAATTAAAACTGGAGTCCAGAGTTCAAAAAGTAGAGCAGTATGATAAAAAAGAGAAAAAGAAAAACCACTCAAGACTAGTTTTGTTAAATAAATTATATGACCTCTTCCCAGACAATATAAATGCAGATTTGCTGATACCACATCTTATATAACAAAACAGAGGATTCTTATACACAATAAACTATAATGAATCCATTTAATAATCCTAAGAGGAAGATATGGGATGCTAACAGGTATGCAAAACCATCAGATGTGGTTGAAAATTTGAGGTGCTGCCTTCTGAATGTAACCAGGGAAATATGGGAAGATTGCCAACACTAAGATCTGACCATTGTCTGCTTCTTTTAGTTCAAAAAGGGTAGATAATTCAGGAAAAATAAACTTGAACTATATCCCTATTGATGTCGAAGCCCTTGATAGGAAAAAAGAATAAGATGGAAGTTTTTTTGTTTCTTTTCCTTGCAATTGGAGACTATAAATTTGGTAAAAGGTATAAAGAGAAAATTAAGAAGAACTTGTCAAAAACAGTATTTGTTTTTTTTAATTTTGACTAATATAATAAAATTAGATAGTGAATGATACCACGAAGACTGAATACAACATTTTAACCTAGGGCATCATAATTTAATCCAGTGGGTTCCAAACAAAGGCAGAGAAGAGAAGAGAAGAGAAAAGAAGTTCCAAATAAATTTTCAAGTAAGCAGAAAATATCTATAATGAAAAAGTGGATGTGATTATAAAAAAATTAGTGGTAATGACCAAAAATCCTTAAAATAAAGCAGAAAAGAAGAAAAAATAGAACTTCAAAGGTCTGTATTTAAAATACATTTCAATAAAAAAGAAGTAACTCTGGTCCCACAAAAAATTACCAGGATCTAGTTGTGGGACACATGATTGCCAGAGGATTAGAAAGATATGCTTATTTACATGGCAGGATATAGAACTACTTGTATGTACAAGTATATATAATCATGTATTTGTGAACTTGCCACCTTGTGCTTGCATTGGCAGCACTGTACAAATAATTTAGTAGGGGCCAGTGTAAGCACATGATGGTAAGTTCATGAACTTAATTTTCAGATTTGGGGTATGATGCCAGCTCTGATGGCCATTCCAGAAAAAGAGTTCCAAAATCGCTCTGAAGGATGGACAAGGCGCTGTCTTTGGCATATAGCTTCCTAAGGGGAGTACTTCGAAGGTGACTGTAGAGATGTTCAGCAATGAGGTATGTAGTGCTTTTCCAAGTCTGAGTGTAAAATTAATTGTCTAACCTTATGTGTGTGTGTGTGTGTGTGTGTGTGTGTGTGTGCGCGTGTGTGTGTGTGTATGTTATATATATGGGGTAGTCAATAAATTCATGGAACAGGGAGATTATCAAAGAGGTGGAAGTACTAGTGTATACAGTTTGATTGTGTGATTTATTATTAGTATAAGTGCCAAATTTCAGCCTACTTGAGTCCCTGTTCTTTCAGATATTGCCAAAGAAGCACATCAAACATGAAGAAAATCCCAAGTATGAATAAAATAGAATTTTACACCATCATTAACTTTCTCACGAAACAGGGGGAAACATCTCAGACCATTTTGGAAAAGATGTTAGCAGTTTACAGAAACTGTTGTCCTGGGAAATTCATGGTTTATAAGTTGCATAGCCTTTTCAAGGAAAGCAGAGTCAATTGAAGATGACCTCCATCTGGGATGCCCTGTTGAGGCCATTTTGTCAAAAAAGTTGAAAACTTGTAGTGGAAGGTGCCAGACTGAATAAAAGGCAGCTTGCAGAAGTGGTTGGAGTGTCTTCTACAACCATTTTGAATATTCTCCATCAGCATTTAACAATATCAAAAGTCGATGCAATATAAGTCCCAAGAATTCTCACAAGGCTTCAAAAACATTAGTGCATTGAGTGTTCACAACAATTTTTGGACCACTGCAGAGATAAAAAAAGAAGTTTTAAACTGTATTGTCACTAGCGATGAAACTTGGGTTCATCATTTTGAGCTTGAATCAAAGCAGGAGTCCATGCTGGGGTGTAAAAAGGGCAGTCACCCACTAAAATGTTTAAGGTGTCACAGTTGGCTGGATAAGTCATGGCTACTATTTTTTGGGATATGGAGTGTATCCTACTGATTGATTACAAGGATAAGTGTCTCGCAATAACTGAAGAGTACTATTCCAGTCTGCTGGAACAGTTAAAAGAATCAGTAAAGAAGAAAATAAGAGAAAAATCAACAAAAGGGGTGTTGCTTTTGCATGGCAACACGTCCATGCACAAGACCAATGTAGCACTGGCGACTCTTCATGACTATGGCTTTCAAATACTAAACCACCCTCCCTACAATCTTGACCTGGTTTTCTCTGATTACTATTTGTTCCCAAATATGAAAAAAACAGTTTTGAGGGAAGAAATTTGCAGACAACAAAGAGATTAAAGCTGCAATTTTGAGGGAAAATCAAAACTTTTTTGAGGGTATAAATGAACTTATTGAAAGATCTGAAAAGTGTATTAGGCTTAAGGGGGACTATATTGAAAAGAAAAAATAATAATTTTTTTATCCTTTTTCTTCTTTATCCCATGAATTTCTTGACCACACTGTGTGTGTGTGTGTGTGTAGCCCCTATGTATGTTTTTGGAGAGGCCCTCAGTTCTGTAAAGAAGCTTAAATAGTTTCTGCCTGAGATATTAGATGTTTCATTTAATCTTGTGAATTAGGTGTATTTACAGATATATATCCCAGCTTTAGAGATACCTATATATTTTTTCTAAATTTGGATTTAGTTTGCCCTCTACCAGGAAGTTATTTCAAGAGATAATATTTTCTTGAGAAAACATTAGCTCAGAGGAGATGGAGAGGAACAAAAAGGTATAGCAAGAGGACCAGGCCATTCTCATCTTCCATTCCCTTTATTCTGGAAGGAATCTTGTGAAAAAGGTAAGGTTTGGATGCAGCATAATTTGAGTTGAAAGTCAAATAAGCCAGACTCAGGAAATGTCTATATATTTCTTAATATAAGAGGCCAGAGTATACCCCTGTATATAGGAAGAAGGTCTTCCAAAAAAGAAATGGATGTTCCCATTGTCAGTTGTTTTTGAAATGGATCAATCTGGGGGCACGCAATGAGGTAGGCCTTGAAATTGTGGAGAAAATGTTTCCTTCTCCTGAGGACAGGATTTAATTCAGCCTTGACTCCATGCTGTGGAGATCCTTGGAGCATCTCAGGGGTGGCAACAGGCTGACCCCTACCATGTGGAGGAAAACAGAGTTGACCTAGAAAGGAGTTCTTAAGCCCACATGCTCTAGGAAAAGAAGCTTTTGTATCAATCAAAAGTTATTTTCTAAAATTTTTTCTTTAGATATTACATTCATTAAAACTAAACTTCAAAGAGAAAAAAAACATTTTAAAAGATTACCCTGTTCACAATTCATTTATTAAAAATATTAACTGAGTGCCTATGTATAGTATAGGGCAGGTGTTGTTTGAGGTGTGGAAAGCACAGCAATGAATAAAACAGACAAAGGTTCCTCCTTTCCTGGTGGAGAATACAGAAAGTAATTAAACAAGCAAATTAATATGCAATATAATGTTTGATAGCAACAAGTGCTATGAAGAAAAGTAAAGTTGAGGTAGGGCAAGGATAAAACAAAAGGAGGTATGCTGTTTTAGGTAGGGTGGTTCTATTGGTGAAGAAGAAACCTAAAGAAATTGACTCAGCAAATCATTTGGCTATCAGAGAGAAAAGTGTTTCATGCAAGTGAACAGCATTTACAAATGTCCTGAAGAAGGTGTATATGTGGCATGTTCATAAACTCTTAAGAAAGCCCAGATGGCTAGAGCACAGTACAAAAGGAGCAGAATTGTAGAAGGACTGCAGAGGTAGCTGAGGGGCCATATCACAGAGGGTCTTTTAGGCCAAAGTCTGAACTTTGGAATTTATTTTATGTGAAAAAATGCCATTGGAAAGGTTCAAAAAGGGAAATAACAAGATCAGATGTACGTTGTAAAACAATACTGAAGCTGCTGTATGGAGAACAGACTCTAAAAGGGTAAGCATGGAAGGAGGAAGACCAGTTGTTTGGGGGATAATCACATCTGCAAAGTGTGTTTTGCATGTAGGTACATATTCATGTAGTAGATTAGCCTAACACAGACTTCTTAGTTAACTACAAATTAAACAAAATAATAATAATAATGTGGAAAGGGAGAATATTCACAGAAATTAATAATTCTGTTTTAGGACCATGAGTCTTTCATATAACCACACACTCTTTCTTAGTCTATAGCTCTAACATCAGATCAGTAAAAGTGCCTCTAATTAATTCATTCCTTTCGGTTATTACACTCACTTCTCAGGAATTTGACATTTGTTTACAAATGGCCCTTGTCAACACCCAGATTGGCAGTCTTAGGGCTGCACACTCCTCCATACTGACTCTGCCCCATCTCCCTTGTTATTGAGGGTTGCCAGTCTCTGAGGTCCTATCAGTGTCGGGGACATAACATGAGAGATTAAAGGACTGTCATTGTTTCAAATTCCTTGAAAATCTAACTCTGCAGGTTAGCCAACAAATCTAATGTGTTTAGTTAGAGTCTCTCTTCCTTTCTACTAAAAAGAATGTCTACAATCTATATCTCTTGCCTCTACCAACCTACCTTAGCACACCTAAATTTGCAGTGGATACATACATGTAAGTGAGACATTCATCAACTGGGATCAGTGAGAAGAAAGCTGTTTTGAGCCTCAGGTAGGCAGGCAGAAAGAATTTTGTTAGGCATACTGGGTCAGGTTAAAGGAAAAGCAATCTAACACCAACCAGTAAGTCACAATAGTTTGAGCCATATTTATCAAATAGCAAGAAATTCACTTAGATTAGAACCTTATCCACATTTTTAGTGCTCCTGAGATAAAATTGGACTGCGTTACATGTGAATCTCAGCTAATAGGTTGTGACTTTTGTCATTCCGCTTTTGTGTATTTATGAGCTTAACTTGAGGGAAAAAACAAACCTGCTAAAATTATTCTTTATGCAGAAAGAAAAATAACATTATTGTTAGAAAACTTACCTTCTGTGCTTGTAATGCTCTTATTGACTACCACTGGGAAGTTCATTATAATAAATTCATTAAGTTTGGGAACTCCTTGATGCATAAATTAGAAAGACTGCTGAATAAAGCTTTTCCTACTATCTTTCATAAGGAAGTTTTGTTTGTTTTTTTTGTTGTTGTTGTTGTTGTTGTTGTTTTGCCTATGCATTGAAGGTGAACCCATGACTTGTACTAAGAAAGTATATTTTTCTTGCATTCTCTTACATCATGTTTGAAGGTAGTTTCTTCTCTCAGGTAACTTCTCTAAGTTAAAAAACAAGACAAAAAGGCAGCTGAGAAATACTCAAATCATAAGTAAACCAATGAAGGTTGGAGAGAAGGGGGTTAGCCAGAGAGAGGGAAGGGAGCAGAGACAGACTGTAATAGGACACGATCTCTGCTGACTATCCAGGAGCAGCACAGTATAAGGTTGAGGGGAGGCCAGGAGGAAAAGCCCTGGGGGAGCTGGACTTTGAAGCAGACGGAGTTTGGGAACCAGCCTCTGGAACTTTTGAGTGGTAGAAGGGCTAAGCGAGGACTCTGAACTGCAGAGACAACACCCCAGCTCTAGGCTCCCTGGGGACCCACAGCGCAAATGCACTGCTCCTACACAGGGTTGCAGTTCCTGTTATCGGCTTTCTGCAAAGGCAACCTGGCTGTCTCAGGTCAGGTCCACAGCTTTGGACTTATGTTATGTGCACTTGCTGGTGCTCCCCAGGGTTCTAAAAGCAGTGTGAGCCCACAGATGGCTGGATGCTGAATCAGGGATAGAAAGAAAGACTGATTTGATAGCATTCGCCCCAGCCAACAGAAACAAGCCTCCTCTCAGCTTCCCTAACAAAGGGCAGAGGGCAGAGCTGCCCTCGGAGCATCTTTTGTTGGCCACTCCCCAGGATACAAGCCCATAGCCTCCAAACACAGCAGAAGATCAGAAACAAAAATAAACAATCCCCCTCTTGCCCAAAACTTGAACCCCAGTGCCATCTAGTGTCTGCCCTACAGCAAGACAGCACAAAAGTAATAATCTGGACACTGAACACAAAGCCCTCATGTGAAAGAAGAAGAATGCAGCAGACAGGATAAATTCCTTGAAAACTAAAACTCCTCAGAAAGAACATGAAACTCATCCAGAAGATAGCTTCCTAGACCTGGAAATAGATGAACTAAGTGACCGAGAATTTAGCCGTTCTAAAGGTTCTGAGAGAAATGAAATCATATTGGCAGAGCACCATGGCTGAGATGAATGCAATAAAAAGGAGATGAATGACATAAAAAAGAAACTCCATGAACAAAAAGAACAATTTAACAAAGAAATTCAGAACATAAGAAAGATCGAGATAGAAATGCGAGAAATAAATAATACAATAAAAGAAGTGAGAATGAAATAACTGCCATAGGAAACAGGGCCAACCAGATGGAGGAAAGAATTAGTGATATCGAAGATCAGAACTTGGAAACAGCTAAGAAAGAGGAAGAAAGGGAATACAGAACCAAAAGGATTGAAAGAACTCTGCAAGAACTATCTGACTCCATGAGACAAAACAACATCAGGACAATAGGAATAGAAGAAGGGGCAGAGCAATATTCAGAGAGCATACTCAAACAAATAGTAGATGAGAACTTTCCAAACCTATGGAAAGATCTGGAAACCCAAATTCAAGAAGAAAACAGGTCCCCTAGATACCGGGACTCTAACAGATCTTCCTCAAGACACATGGCACTAAAGATGTCCAAAACTAAAGACAAAGAGACAATTCTCAAGGCAGCCAGGGAATAAAGAACTATAACCTTTAGAGGAAAACCCATCAGGCTAGCATCAGATTTCTCAGCAGAAACTCTACAAGCCAGGAGAGAGTGGAATTCAATATTGAGAAATTTAAAAGAGAGAAACTTCCAGCCAAGAATAAATTATCCAGTAAAATTATCTTTCAGATATGAAGGTGGAATAAAGACCTTCTCAGACACACAGAAGCTTAGGGAATTTGCCAGCACAAGGCCAGCACTCCAAGAAATAGTGAAGGAGCCTCTTCAACCTGAAACAAAACATCAAGAAAAATGGAACACAGTTGGAACAACAAGAAAGAAACAAAAATAAAACAAAAAAAAAACCCAAAGATATAAGTAAGAGCCAGAGGAAATTCTCAAATGTCGATCATCACTCTAAATGTTAATGGACTGAACTCACCAATAAAAAGACACAGAGTAGCAGACTGGATTAAAAAACAAACCCATCCATATGCTGTCTCCAAGAAACACACCTCAGCCATAAGGACAAACACAGACTCAGAGTGAAAGGATGGGATACAATACTCCAAGCAACTGGTAACCAGACAAAAGCAGGAGTAGCCATACTGATATCTAATGAAATAAACTTCAGGTTAAAAAAGATAGTAAAAGACAAAGATGGACATTATATAGTGATAAAAGGCACAATGCAACAACAAGAAGAGTTGACACTAATTAATATACATGCTCCCAACCAGGATGCACCAAAATATACAAAGAAACTACTAACAGATTTGAAAGGAGAAACTGATGAATACACAATCATTGTGGGAGACTTAAACACCCCGCTAACAGTCATGGACAGATCATCCAAACAGAAAAGAAATAAGGAAATATCAGCTCTAAATGACACAGTACAGCAATTGGATATAATTAACATGTACAGGACACTTCATCCAGCAAAAAGAAGCTATACCTTCTTTTCTAGTGCACATGGAACATTCTGAAGGAAAGACCACATGCTATGACACAAAAGTAGCCTCAGCAAATTCAAGAAGATCGAAATCATACCAAGTGTATTCTCAGACCACAAAGCTTTGAAATGGGAGATCAACTGTAAAAGGAAAGCAGAAAAAAACCACATATACATGGAGATTAAACAATAGCTTATTAAAAAAGGATTGGATGAAAGAACAAATGAAGGATGAGATTAAAAAATATATAGAAACTAATGACAGTGAAAATACAACATATCCAAATTATTGAGACACAGTGAAAGCGGTAATAAGAGGGAAATTTATATTACTACAGGCCTATCTTAAGAAACAAGAAAAATGACAAGCAAACATCTTAGCATCCCATCTTAAAGAAAAAGAAGAGCAGACAAAACCCAAAGTCAGCAGAAGGAAAGAAATAATAAAAATTAAAGCAGAGCTAAACCAATTAGAGAACAGAAGGACAATAGAAAAAATTAATACTACGAAGAGCTGCTTCTTTCAGCAAGTCAACAACATTGACAAATCGCTGGTGAGACTAATCAAAGGATGAAAGGAGAGGACACAAATATACAAAATTAGAAATGAAAGGGGAGAAATTACCACTGATAACACAGAAATATAAAGTATTATAAGAAAATATTATGAAGGAATTTATGCCACGAAATTTAACAACCTAGAATAAATGAACAAGTTTCTAGAAACTTATAACCTACCTAGACTGAACCAAGAAGAACTGGATAATCTAAATAGACCAATCAATGGCAAAGAGATTGAAATGACTATCCATAATCTCCCTAAATGCAAAAGCCCTGGACCAGATGTTTTCACCAATGAGTTCTACCAAGCATTCAAACAGGTATTAATGCCTATCCTCCTCAGACTTTTCCAGAAAGTGGAAGAGGAAGCAATACTTCCTAACTCATTCTATGAGGCCAACATTACTCTAATACCAAAGCCTGGCAAAGACAACACAAAAAAATAAAACTATAGACCAATATCTCTGATGAACACAGATGCAAAAATTCTAAACAAAATATTAGCAAATAGAATACAACAATGCATCAAAGAGATCATACATCATGATCAAGTGGGATTCATCCTGGGAGCACAAGGATGGTTCAACATACGAAAATCAATCAATGTGATACACCACATAGTCAAAATCAAAATCAGAAAAAGCTTTCGACAAGGTACAACATCCATTTATGATCAAAACACTAAATAAAATAAGTATAGAAGGAAAGTATCTCAACATAATAAAGGCCATATATGACAAGCCCTCAGCTAACATCATACTGATGGGGAAAAGCTGAAGACTATTCCCCTAAAATCAGGAACAAGACAGGGATGTCCCCTGTCAGCACTGCTATTTAATATAGTACTGGAAGTTCTAGCCACAGCAATCAGGCAAGAGAAAGGAATCAAAGGTATCCAAATTGGGAAGGAAGAGGTCAAATCATCACTCTTTGTGGGTGACATGATCCTTTGTATACAAAATTCCAAAGATTCCACCAGGAAACTATTAGAAACAATAATTGAATATAGTAATGTCGAGGATACAAAATCAATGTACAAAACTCAACAGCATTCCTATATAAAAACAATGAATCCTCAGCAAAAGAAATGGGGGAGTCAATTCCCTTTGCTATCACAACAACAAAAATAAATGAAATACCTGGGAATTAACTTAACAAAGAACATGACAGACACTTTTGAAAGAAATTGGAACACAATTTAAGAGGTGGAAAAATATCCCCTGTTCATGGATAGGAAGACTTAATGTTGTTAGAATGGCCATTCAGCCCAAAGCAATATACAGATTGAATGCAATACCCATTAAAATCCCACAATCATACTTGCATGAAATAGATAAAAGAATTTTTAGATTTGTATGGAACCATAAAAGACCTCGAATTGCCAAAACAATACTACATAAAAAGAATAAGGCTGGTGGCATTACATTCCCTTACTTAAATTTATATTAAAAGCCTCAATAGTCAAACAGCTTGGTACTGGCAGAAAAACAGAAATATAGACCAATGGAATAGAACTGAGAACACAGAAATAAACCCACAAATTTAATGAGAAATAATTTTTGATAAAGGAGCTAAAAACATACAATGGGGAAAAGACAGCCTCTATAGTAGGTGGGAAAACTGGAAAAACATATGTAAAAGAACGAACCTGAGCTGTGAACTGTCTCCATATACAAAAATTAACTCAAAGTGGATTAAAGACCTTCATATAAGACCTGCAACAATAAACTGTGTAGAAGAAAACATTAGCACTAAACTTATAGACCTAGGACTCAAGAAAGACTTCATAAACCTTACCTCAAAGGCAAGGGAAATAAAAGCAAAAGTAAACGAATGGGACTATATCAAACTAAAAAGCTTCTGCACAGCAAAGAAACCATCAACAAGGCAAAGAGACAGCCAATGGAATGAGAGAAAATATTTGCAAATAACGCATCAGATAAGGGTCTAATATCTAATATATATAGAACCTATAAGACGTAACAACAAAAAAACAAACAACCCAATCAAAAAGTGGGCAGAAGAACTAAACAGACACTTCTCTCACGAAGAAATACAAATGGCCAGCAGACATATGAAGTGGCCAGCTCATCCTCATTAGCTATCAGGGAAATGCAAATCAAAACCACAATGAGATACTATCTCACACCTGTTAGAATGGCTATTATTAACAAGACAAGGAATACTAACTGCTGGAGAGGATGTGGAGGAAAAGGAACTCCGGTACACTGCTGATGGGAATGCAAATTTGTACAACCACTGTGGAAAACAGTGTGGAGGTTCCTCAGAAAATTGGGAATGGAGCTACTATATGATCCAGCAATCCCTCTTCTGGGGATCTACCCAAAAACTTGAAAACCTTTGTCCACAAAGACTTATGTACCCCAATGTTCATTGCAGGGCTTTTCACAGTGGCCAAAACATGGAAACAACCAAAGTGTCCTGTGACAGATGACTGGATAAAGAAACTGTGGTACATATACACAATGGAATATTACTCAGCTGTAAGAAAAGATGAAATATTGTCATTTGTAACAAAATGGATAGACCTGGAGGTCATCATCCTTAGTTAAATAAGCCAGACAGAAAAAACAAAGAACTGCATGACATCACTTACATGCGGAATATAAAAACGAAGCAACAAAGAAAAAAGAAATGAACAAACAAATAACCCATGGATATAATCAATAATAGTTTAATGTTATTTGGGGATGAGTGGAATAGGGAGGGGAAAAAGAGGAGGGGGTGGGAGAGGAGTGGGGGAAGCTAAATATAAGGTGATGGAAAGAGAAGTCACAATAGGTGGTGAAATTATTATACAACAAGTTGACAATGCACTGTGGAATTGTGTGCTTGAAACCTATATAAATCTTGCTAACAGATGTCACCCCAAAAAGTCTATCAATAAAAATGAATTAAAAAAAAGAAAAGTTCTAAAAGTTAAATAATTATCTAAAATGTAATTATATGAAAGTTTGAAACAGTAAATAATGCGGTTATGAATTCTTGAAATTGTATTCTGTGTTACATCAGTATGAAAAGAACATAATAAAACTCTCTTTGGTCTAATAAAAATAAAATCTTTAATATGCTTCAGTTTATCTTTTAACATCATGTTGGCTCATATGTTTGGCTTTGCCAATAAATGTTTAAAAATATTTACATTTCACAAAAATTTAGGCTGCCCTGTATTGGATTATAGAAATGTTTTGCAAGACAGGGCTGGGAATTTCTGCATGGCATCAATTGGATTTAACCGAGTGGTTCTCTAGTTTATCCCAGGCTCTATGTTTTTTTTTTCACTGTCTCCTGCTTGACCCTCTCTACTCCTTTATGTTTCCTTCCAGGCCTCTGTGCACATTTTAGTTTTGTGATTTGACTTTGTCTGATACTTATTTTGGAATTTTACTGTTTAATAATTTTCTATTTAAACAAGTCAAAATAAATACCATGTTTCTCATATTTTGTGAGGAAACAAGTATCAAGTTAAAATTAATAATGTGTAGACTTCTCAAAAACTTGTAAGGACTATTCCTACTTCACTCTCTACATGCTACTTAGCCTAAACCCTTCTCTCAGACTTTTCACAAAATGGTAAGGAGGTATAAGGGTTAAGGTCTCCAAGAGTGTATGTTTATGTGCCGTTTGTATACAGTTGAAAAGAGAGAACACATGTCATCTTTCACTCAATTTTGTAACACCAGTGGCAAAAAACAACAACAAAACAGCAAGTCCAATAAAAACTAATAGTTTTTTGCTTTAAATAAAAAAAGATGAAGAAAAAGAAAAACACAAATTAAGATACTCCAATCTTCTCACTTAAAAAATTTTTTTTCATTATTATAGTGACATGACTTTGGTAATAGTATTTAATTAGATCTTTTCATTTTCCACATTTATTTTTATTTTTCAGTTACATTTGACATAAAATATTATATTGGCTTCAGGTGTACAGTATAATGATGAAACGTTATATAACTTACAAAATCCTTATTACATCTGGTTCTCATCTGACACCATATATAGTTATGACAATGTTATTGTCTCTATGCCCTATGCTGCACTTTATATCCCTGCGACTATTTTGTAAGAATTTGTACTGTTGATTTCTTACCATTTTTCACATACCTCTCCCATCCTCCTCCCATAACCCTAACAAATCTAGTACCCATCTGACGCCACCCATAGTTATTACAACATTATTGACTATATTCCCATGTTATAACCTATATCCCCATAACTATTACTTTGTAACCACCAAGCTGAACTTTCCAATCTCTTCCCCTTATTTCATCCCTCCCACCAACCCTCCTCCCATCTGGCAACAAACCAAATGATTTCTATATCTTTGAATCTGTTCCTTTTCCACTTGTTTATTTTCTTTGGATTTCACCTTAAACAAAGTCAACTTGCATCTGTTCTCCTCTGTTTGACACTCTACTCAGTGCAATATCCTCTATGTCTTTTGATTGGAGTTTTTATTCCATTTAAATTGATGGTAATTGTTGATAGGTAGCTAATGCCATTTTATTATTCATAATTTTGCTTAAAGTAGTCCTTCTAACATTCCTTATAATACTAATGTGATGGTGATGAACTCCTTAGTTTTTTCTTGTCTGAGAAGCTCTTCATTTGTTCTTTTATTTTGAATGATAACTTTGCTGGGTAGAGTAATCTTAGTTGCATTTCCTTGCTTTTCATCACATTGAATATTTTCTACCACTCCCTGCTGGCCTGCGAAGTTTCTGTTGATAAATCAGCTGACAGTCTTATGGGAGCTCCCTTATAAGTAATTAGTTGTTTGGGGGTTTTTGTTTGTTTGTTTTGTGGGTTTTTTGTTTTGTTTTGTTTTGTTTTGCTGTTTTTAGGATTCTCTCTTTGTCTTTAACTTTTGCCATTTTAATTATAATCTGTCTCGGTGTGAGCCTATTTGGGTTCATCTTGTTTGGGACTCTGTGTGCTTCCTGGGCTTGCATATCTGTTTCCTTTGCCAGATTAAAACAGTTTTCAGTCATTATTTCTTCAAATAGGTTCTCAATTCCTTGCTTTCTCTCTTCTACTTGTGGTAGTCCTATAATGTGAATATTGATACACTTGATTTTGTCACAGAGGTCCCTTAAACAATCCTAATTTTTTTTGGATTCTCTTTTATATTTGCTGTTCTAACTGGATGTTTTTTGCCTCCTTATCTTCCAAATTGCTGATTTGATTCTCTGCTGCATTTAGTCTGTTGGTGATACCTTCTACTGCATTCTGAATTTCAGTTTATTGTATTCTTCATTTCTGACTGGTTATTTTTTATGGTTTCTATGTCCTTTTTTATGCTCGCTATCTCTCTGTTGAAGTTTTTCCTAAGTTCCTTGAGCATTTTTTAAATCATCATTTTGAGCTCTGTATCTAATAGGTTGCCTGCCTCCATCTCATTTAGTTCTTCTGGAGTTTTCTACTGTCCCTTCATTTGAGATATATTTGTTTGTTTCCTCATTTTAGGTGACTGTGTTTGTTTCTATGTATTAGGTAGATCTGCTATGTCTACCAGTATTGCTGGATAGCCTTATGTAGTAGGTGTCTTGTGGGGCCCTGGTACCATCTCCCTGGCCACCTGCACTGGGTGCTTCTGTAGATTCTGGTTAAGTGCCAATGCTGTGCCTGGTGCTACTCAGCAAAGTTCTCAGAGCATGCTAGTGGTGGTAGCTGCCTGCCTGTGGCCTGTGGTATTAAATAGTTTTTCAAGAAAGATTGCAACAAGGGTGGAGCTGGCTGCTTACCAGAGACAGTGCCTCTAGTGTTAAGGGAGTTGGGTGAGGTGGGGTCCCATGAGTCAGCAGGGTAGAGCAAGCAGAGCTCACCAGATCAATCAGGTTCAAATTTGGCCTTGTGGGGTATGAGTCAACAGAGCAAAGATGGCACCCACCAGCCAGCTGCATAGTAGGAGGACTCACCCAGGAAAACTAGTGAAGTCCAGCCCTCACCCTCAAGACACACACCTCAGTCTGCCCCCGCTGTATACCTCCAATATCTCCTGAGTTACCATCCTTCTGCCAGAGCCCAAGGTGAGTACCTGTGAGTGACTGAATGTATGTAGGCACTTTAGGAGGTTGTCTGGGATTCCTGCAACCTTTCATTCTAACCAAAGGGTCTGCATCCCCACTGTTTTTCACAGACAGATGTTGCAGGGCTCCTCTATTTATCACCAGTGCTCTGGGCTGGGGATCCTGGAATGGGTCTGGGGTCCCTTGCTCCTTCAGGGGAAATTTCTATGGTTGAGTTATCCATCCTGATCCTCTACTGCCATCAGATGTTTGGTTCCTTTTGCATCTGTGGCCCTCCTACCAGTCTCAACATGATGTCCTCTTCTTTGTATTCTTAGTTATAAAACTTCTTTTCAGCTAGACTTCAGATAGTTCTCCATGCTGGTTGTTAAATAATTTAGTTGTAATTTTAACTAACTTAATGTAATGAAGGAGGCATAGTGTTTACCTACTCCACTATCTTGGATTCTCTCTTGTTTTAATTTCAAGTAGATCTTAATTTGATTCTTCGCTTTATAATTTACTTAAGGTTTACTGAATCCTCTTTATATTCAGTTTTCATTGGTAAAGTGGGGCTGATATTGCCTAAGCCATAGATTGCTATGAAGTTTCCAGGAAATGTATGCAAAACCTGACATAGTAGAAGTATATAATCAGCACCATGTTATTATAATTTGAGCTAAATATCTTCATGTAACTTCTAACTTCTGTAGTTTTGAAAGAAACAATTGATTGAGACACGTGGCAGTGTTAAACAATAACTTCTGATTATTAACCTCCACCATATATGAACCCAATCTTCTGCTTTTTCTGCACCTGTGCCCATAAAGTGAGCACCAGTAGGGGGGAAAATTATGTAACTGGGCAGATTTCACTATATATTTGGATTGCCAGATTTACATATGTACTGAACATTGTCTTGTTACCACTATTTTGTAATCCTCTCATTGTTTTCTCTTCAACTTGTTCTTCTGCAGAGATTAGTTCATTAACTACTCACTTTTCAAATCCCCACCCTTGTTTTCTCCTTGTTTATAGCTAATGTTCATGCTTTATGCTTTGTTGACAAAAGACAGTTAGTGTGCCAGAGCTGCTCATATTCTCATCAGCAAATTGATAGGGCACTTGTACTTTGCCCCCTTCCTTTTTGCTCAGTGTAGAAAGTGTAATTTTCTTCATAACAGGTTGAGTTTGCCATGCTGTTTCCAAAGTTTGCAAAGACATTGATTCTTAGATATTCTCCCTATATTCTCATCCTCATGCTCTATCTCATCTAGCTGCAATTTTTATGCACACAAATACACATCATTCATCTTAAATTCACTCTTGGCTTTGTATTCCCTTTCAGTTACTGCATCTATCCTCTGTTCTCACCTCCCCCCACCATTACAAATCACATTTCACTAATGAATTGTCTACATGCTGTGTTCATACCTTACATCCCAGCCATTCTTCAACCCATTCCCATCTGACCTCTATCCGACTCAACTGAAATAGCCTTTATCAATCAAACGAAAGACCTCCATTTGACCTAATTCAAAGTTAATTTTATGCCTATTTCCCAAATTTAATAGGTGTATGTATGTGAATCTCTTGGCATTTTTTAAAAATGTAGATTCAGTTTCAGTAGATCTAAAGTTGTACCCAAAACTCCACCTTGCCAACCAAGTCCAATGTTATCTTAATGCTGTTCATCTGTGGATGAATCTTTGAGCAGCAAGTACTTTCAGACAATGTGTTTTGGGGGTTTTTTTGGTTGTTTTTTGTTTTTGGCTTTTGGCTTTTCATTTTCCTGTTTCCTCATCTTCAAAACTGGTTCTTCCTTATGTTTTGTAAATAAGATCCTTCTTTTATGTTGAAGGTAAAAATTAACCACCTCAAAAAGCCCTTACTAGACTCCCCATCTTGAATGGTTGCTCAGTTTTTTGCCTAAATATACCAAGAGATAGATAGATAGATTTATTTATTTAAAAATAAAACCACTTTTTTATTATACATTTTCTGTTTTTCTTGTTGGTTTTTTGTTGTTGTTGTTGACTTCCCCACTAGACTACAACTTCCAGAAAGTGAGAGCCATGTCATCATTATTCAATACTCTAGCATAAAGCTAAGCATATAGTAGGAGTTTAGTAAATATTGGCTTAATAAATACCTGTATAGGCAATTCTACAAGTTCATGATCTTCAGGTTCAAATTGGAGTTTGAAGACCTTCAAAAGTGCATTAGCTGATTTTGGTGCTTCTTTTATCCAAACCTCTTGCTGTACTAAATTTCCTATTAATATCTTCAAATATTTACCTCCCATAACTTTCTCCAAGTTCACTATCCACTTGGTGATGGTCTAAAGTCAAATCATATTTAGCTGACTGCTCTTTGAAGACTTCCCAACTAACACAACCCTTTGGCTTCATCTTGTTTGAGAAAAATCAAGTGTGTTTACAACTCGTGGGAATTTAATACATAATATTTTGAATAAGTTTCTCTAGGTGCATTTATCATCTCCTTCCCTAAGTGAATAGTAATTTCCTGGAGTTCAAGGACCATATCATAATAACAATAATATCTTACTAAATACCTATCATATGTCATTGCTTTAAATAAATAATGTGTACTCTTCAGAAAAATAATTCTTATGACTTTTATTGCACCAATTTTATAAATAAATTTCAGTCCAAAATGTTACTTGCCCAAGGCCACTACAAAAAGTAGAAGCATGTGAGCATAAAACCAATGTTCCTTATACCATGATGCCTTTTCCTACCACCCTGTATCTCCCTTTTCCTACAAATTGATCTTTAGCACCTAGCAAAAGTCTTTCGTATTATAAAAGTGCAATAACTATTAGCAAAAATACTGGTCCATATCCTCTTTGGAATCTGAACCAGAAAGAGACTAAAATAATTAGAGTTTCTCATAACCCATTTTTTTTTCTTAGAAGTATCTATGCTAACTGGTGTGCAACATCAAGAACCCACTAATGTTTTTATGTTGTCTTTCTATAATCTTTCAATTTAGACTGTGACAGGAAACTTATATTATCTCTTTTGGAAAAACATATAGTGAAAGTGCTCACAAGTTTTCTCATTTTTATGGTAGTATTTAGAGAATACTCATTGTTTGATAAGGAAGCAAAATTTTGGAGGAATTTAGGAACAAATATACACTAATCATTTTCTTTCTAAAAATTAAATAACTTTTGCTTTTAGGAATAAAGGAAACACTCTGAAATAAGGGACCTAATAAAAGAAATATTATTTCTCCTCAGATGAACAGGGAATTAATTTAGTCTCTAAAGTGGAGAAATGGAGGTGGAAGCAAGGCTTACTATACTTTTTAATCCCTTCTGAGTGTTGTAAAGCTTTATTTAGTGGGACAGCTAAACCTTCACATTTCTCAGCAAACTCTGAGATTAAGCACATGGTTGGGAAATATTTCACCTCCTCATAAAAAGGAGACAAAGCCTGTATTAAAAGTCTGCTATAAAGCATATCCTAGAAAACACATGGGAATTACCTGCTAAAATCATACTAGATTGAGAGACAAAAATAAAAAAGAAACTTGTGAAAACTTCAAAGCAATAAATCAGTACCCAGACGGGTCCCCAAGCTGGAGACTGTCTTAACAACCAGAACTAAAGAGACATCAATTCCTGGTAAACAGGTTTTTTTTTTCCCAGGACAGCTATAGGCAGAACAAGGACGGCCCTCAGAAGGGATCAAAAACAATTCCATGTTTTTTTTTAGATGTCATATTTGCTTCATAGGAGCAATTTACTCTGACATAACTTCATATTTAATACTCCAGGGACTTCAGTATGTATCTCTGTTTTGTTTTGTTTTGTTTTGTTTTTTTGTTGTGCTTAATTTTTGCTCTTTCTGAAACCACACTGCCAATTTCTTTTGTCTAAAGTGACTCATAAAATGAAGTGGGGAGTTTTAGCAGCGATAATCACCAATACCTGAGATCATATGGTGAAGTATAGCTTGTCCCATAGTAGACACATAATTGAATGGGGCAAAAAGATGAAGTGCTTGTCTTGAAATTATTTCATTATATAATAGTAGAATACACATGAAGATGACAGGGAAAACTGAATGTGCTCAATAATGATTCTTGATATTTGTGTCCCCTCTGATATTTTCAAGAAATCTTCACGTAAATAATCTAAAGTTCTCAATAGCAATTTCTATTTCCGGTTTTCTTACCAAATTTTTAAATTTACTTTTTCTTCTTTTGTCTAATCTTTTTCCAGAATCAATGAGTATGGATAGGAGTTGGGTGGTGGTGGTGGTAGTAAGGAAATTGGCAGAAAGCCATTAGCAGTATGCAGAAAAGTAACACACAGATAATCCAGAAATGGGATAGTTTATTGTTTCCCAAATTTCACTTGTGTTACTAAAAAGGAGCATTACTGGGAATCAGTGATGAACAAGTTGATGATTATTTTAATTGGAGATGTTTTCTCAACTTATCCAGCTCATTAAGGGTCTCAAAGTTCTGTCACTGAGGGTTTTATTGAAGATTATTAAAAGATTCCATGAGGAGAAGAAATATTAATAAGAAGAAAGGTGGAGGTTAGAAAGAAATGTGGGCAGCTAAGGAGGTAATTGTTTGCTGATCTTGCTACATCTGGGGTCAGAGTGGCATCATAGAAATTTTGAATCTCATTCAGGTCATTAAGGGTCTCAAAGTTCTGTCACTGAGGGTTTTATTGAAGATTTTTAAAAGATTCCATGAGGAGAAGAAATATTAATCAGGTGGCGGTTAGAAAGAAATGTGGGCAGCTAAGGAGATAATTGTTTGCTGATCTTGCTACATCTGGGGTCAGAGTGGCATCATAGAAATTTTGAATCTCTGCTCACCTCTTCTCTTGCTCTGATACTATCACATAGGTGTGTTCCTGTGCCCTCCCACTTCTCCTGCCTATGCACCATCTAGAGTGCCTCAGAATCAACATTTCCAATCTAGAAGGAATGCTATTTCTGATGAACATGTGACTAACCCTAATCTTTGCTTATAAAAACAAAACCCAAATCTGTAACATGCCATGATATTTGCTAGACACTTGAGGGATAAATCAAGTAATAATGTTTCCTACATGAAAAGTGTTCGGTTAACTGACTCTAAGTTCTTTTTAAAGGTTATACTAGTTAACTTAGCTATGAACTTGGCCAATGAAAGCACTTCATTTCCAATTGTACTTTTACATGTTAAACCTATAGAGAAGTTCTATATCCTTTTACATTAAAAAAATACACAGAGAACTTTACTCTAAATAAAATTCTAGTTCTGTGGAAGCAGAAAACATTTCTCACTTTAGTTGACTCTAAATTCTAACTTAAAGAAATAGTGTTCTATGTTCGCCTACGTTTTGAACTAGAAATGGTTAATGCTGATTTAATATCAAGTTTTGGAGATCTGACTCACGTTTGCTTTAATAAATATTGATATTCATGGGTCTTAAAGAATTAGTTAGTGTCTTCTTCTGAATTTACTCAGAGTACTATTAAGTAAAGGCTAATAATAAACCTCCTTATGAATGAATCAGTAGACTTACAGTCCGAACTCTACCTTTTTATTCATAGATGCTATCTCTTGCGATAGAGCATTTCCACTTTTTACCACTTATTATTAAAGTTCCAACAATTTAGAATACTGCTTAAATTTTTAAGGTGTTTCATATATATATATATATATATATATATACACACACACACATACGTATATTTATATGTGTGTGTGTGTATACACACACACACACACACACACACACACACACATATATATATATATATATATATATATATATATATATATATTCAAAATTGTTTATCACAGTTTTTTGAATATGATGACTAAAGAGTTGAAAGCCTTAATGGAAATTGACAGAGAAGTGTAACATTTCATACCTCATCTTAGTCATCATTTTGAGATCTTATTTTCATTAATGTATAAAGTATCTAAGAGTCTAGAACACACTAACTTAGAAAAACTATAAAAATACTTCTTCTTTTTCAAGTGAAACACATGAAGCCCAAGTAGTTTGATTTTATAATGCCTCAGATGACTAAGTAATTGCTTATACATGATGGCCAGAAATGTAAAATAAAGCTTTGGGGGGGGGGGTAAGCTTAACTTCTCTTACAGAATGATTTGATGTGAGATTTCATCCTTGAAAAACTTGGGTCAGGGATATTCCATTGTCAGTAAAGCAAGAGGAAGTGTTCATGGGCTGCTGGCAGGGCTCAACTCTTTTGCAGATTTCTGCATATATGTGGTCACATTACAGCTGGAGTGACAGAATCAGCACAGTTTTTCATAGGAATGACTAAATGTCTTTTAAGAAAGAGTACTGCATCACTGAAATGAGCATGCAGCAGTCTTTGCTATCTCATACTTTCTTGTGTTTTTAGGTATAATAAAACAAATAACTGTACAAGCACAGCAATAAAGAAGCAGAATAGGTGATGGTGGAACTTCCTATCCACTAGTTGATTCCTTCCTCCCCCTACCCCTGTCCCATCTGCTCCAAAGCACAAACATAAAGCAAATAATGTAGAGCAGCTAGCATCATTAATTTTAATGTAGATGTCAACATAGGTCACCTTATCTTTTAGAATTTAAATACAATTAGATTGAGTACCATACCCTGTATCTTGGCCTTTCAAAGATTTCAATGATTTTGATGGGGAATTTACATATGTATATTAATGTCTAACTAAAAATTTCAGTATTAATGGAAATCTTAAAACAGTTTAAATCTCATCTTCTTGAAACCATTTCTCTCTGCTCTGTATGAGACTTAAGAGAAAAATCACCTATTTTTCCTGATTTGTCTTCCAAAACATGTATACCTGTATTTGTGTGGTTAGTAGATTTCAGTGAAAGCTTGGAACAACAAAGTGGAATGTCTTGTACAGTGAGATAACACATTTAAAATGTATTCATTCAACAAATATATAATGGATGCCTTCTCTGTGCCAGCCATTATTCTATGGTCTGGGACTGTAGTATCAAATAAAATCTCTGCTCTTGTGCATCTCAGATAGATTATAAACAAATGCATGCATATTTAATATACCAAACTGTATATTGAAAAATAAAGAAAATATGGTGAGAAGGATGAGGGTGAGAAGGGTTACACGGTTGTTTCAATCAGGAGCCAAAGTCGACCTCTCTGGTAATATTTAAGCTGAGTCCTAAATGAAGTAAGAACAGAAGGGCTAGGGCAAAGTGTCTGAAGCAAGAACTTGTTTGGCTATCCAAGAAACCAGAAGGAAGCCAGTGAGGCTAGAGGAGAAGAGGAGGGAGAAAGAAGTTGGACAGATACAGGGATCAACTCATGGTAGATTGATCTGATAAACAATGAAAAACAGAGCCTTCTAAAAATACTTTAGAATATAGGAATCTGACATTTTCTGATAGTCAAATTGTTGATAACGAGAATGTCTTCTTATTGGCAGTCTGTTTTCTCTCTTCAGCATTTGGCATGCCCCTCTTTTCTTCCTGGAATTTCTCCATGGTGGGGCCCATTTAGATTTTAGTGCAGAAAATGACCTGGCATCATTTGGGTCACAATTCTTACCCTCAGAGGATCAAATTAGCATTAATCTTAAGAACACTGTAAATGCTTTGGAGCCTTTATCTCAAGGGCAAAACAAAAACATCCATTGTAGCTTTGCTACAACTACCTAATTCAGCATGTTGGCATCTTTTGCAAGCAGGGTTTTTGTCTTGCCAGAGATGGGTTCATATCTGCTCTAGAGATAATGGGTCTGTGCATTACCACCACAATAATCCTGGGGTGAAGCAATAAAAAATGAGTGGCTTTTTGTGAACAGTTTTAGTGTGAACCACTCTCTCTGAGATAGAGTGGCAAATAGTAATCACCTCATAAGTACCATATTTTTCCATGTACAAGACACCCCATGTATAAGACGAGCTCTACTTTACTAACCTAACATTAAAAAACCCTCTCAACTGGTTACTCCAGCATGTAAGACAACCCCCAATTTTTGATCTAACAATTTTCAACAAAAATATCATCTTATACATGGACAAATACAGTACTTATCAACATGAAGGGTAACTGCAAATTATTTTTACTTTGTACTTTCAACTTTTTAAAGTTGTCCTTTTGGATGCTAAAACAACTGCTATGGAAGCTTTTTAAAACTTGGAAAAGCATTTATTCAATACACCACTAGTCACCTAGTATGTGAAAATACTGTACTATAAGATCTAAAGCCATATGCTATTTATGTTTTCTGTTTGTTTTTCTGCCATAAAAATACATATTATATTCAACTGGGTTTTAATAAGGCAGCTAGAAGAAAGACAGAGTAATCCTCATCAAAGATTGAAGGGACAAAAAAGCCAGGTGGACCTGCAGGGGCGGACAAATCAACAGGGAAGTTCCAAAGATCAAATAGTAAGAGAAAGTACAGATAGGTGCTGATGATTGGAGCAATGGTTAAGAAAAGAATGAATGGTATATTGGAGAAGATTATAGACTAAAATCTTACTGGGAATTCTGGCTATGGGATAGAAGTGCAATCAGAAAGTTTAGAGATAACAGGTAGGACTCCTGTTAAAAGGACTAAAAGGTCAAATACAAATTTTAGTTCTAGAGAAATCTGATCTAATAAACATAGGATTAAGGTATGAATTCTGCACTGTAAGAAGATAAGTATGTTACTTCAAATGATGCATAGCAACTTTATATGACTGGCATTGTGCTGTTAAAGGAAAAACTATGAAGAAGACCTGGCTTTTTGTTTTTTTGTTTTGTTTTGTTTTGTTTTGTTTTTTAGCCTTTAGCTTGATTTGGAAGGTAGATCTTTTGAAAATATTTATTATATTAGACAAAAATGTCATGGTAAATAGAGGCCCAGAATGGCATTATGAGAATATTGATAAGAAAAAAAATGTCCTTGTTAGGGAAATTTAGAAAATCTCCCTGGCAGATAATGAAGTTTTATATCTAAAATCACATAACAAATAATCAGAAAAATATCTATCATATGACCACTCCCTCTGTTAGACAACTATAAATAGAATTGTTAAGAACTTTTAAATATGGTTTGGGGAAAAAAATAAAACTTCTTTATAGTAAAAAGAGCACAGACTACAGTATCAAATAAACATTGAGCAAATCACAACTTCTTTAAGACTTAGATGTTTATTTATTTGTAAGTCACATAGTATAGAGTCCTACTGCATGCAATGAATATCATTGCCTGTCTTCCAAATCTTTAGGAAATGAGAGTATTGAATTTTCATCTTGATGATAATCTATTTAAATGTGTTGATATAAATATAGGAAAAAACATGATCACAAATTTGAAATTATTTCTGGAGACTTTGGTAATATAATTCCTATTTAATTATAATATCTACCATTCCAGGAATAACAAAGAAGTCTCTTAATTCATTACTTTAGAAAAATTTTTAAGTAAGGACTTTAGGTTTAATAGAAAAGAACTTAACAAATCAATATGTGTGTTAGTTTTGTTACTGTAATAACTAAAAATTAATGTCTAGTCTAGAGTTTTATAGGAAGGCCAAATGCAAAAAAATAAACTAGTCAATTGGTTTCCATAAAATTATACTGCTTAGCACAAATAGTTTTTGTTTTATATAACACTGTTCAAAGAAATATTGGAAAATTTTGTCCTTGTAAACATTTTATCGATTAAATAGCTCTAATGTAAGAAATAGTTTCTAACCGGGTGAAACATGGAGTTACTTATATGAATTAACTCTTTATGAATACTATGCTTTTCAAAAATAAAACAAAGCCAAAATACAGAGAACATACTGAATTATCCATAATGAAGGGACATTTCTTTTTCTTTTATTAATGTATTTAATTATTTTTTATTTTTCAATTATACTTGAAATCAATAGTATTTCATATTAGTTTCAAGTGTACAGCATAGTATCTAGATGTTTATATAATTAATGAAGCAATTTCACAGATTGGTTCAGTTTCAAACTGAAATATACATAGTTATTATAACATTATTGACTATACTCATATTTTTTATACTCATATTTTTTATACTGTATTTTACATTCCTATGACCATTTTGTAACTACACATTTGTACTTCTTAATCCCTTCATCTTTTCCACCCAGCTCTGCAAATCCCCTCCACTCTGGCAAACATTAGTTTGTTCTCTGTACCTATGAGTCTATTTCTGGTTGTTTTTGTTATTTTTTTCTTTAGATTCCACATATAAATGAGATCATATGGTATTTGTCTTTATCTGACCTATTTCACTTTACATAATACTGTACATCTATCTATATTGTTGCAAATGACAAATTTTCATTTTTTATGGCTGAGTAATATTTGATTGTATATGTGTACTACCACATCCTCTTTATCCAATTGTCTATTGATGGGCATTTTAACTCCCTCCATATTTTGGCTATTATAAATAGTGCTGAAGTGAACATAAGGGTGCATATACCTTTTCAAGTTAGTGTTTTGGATTTCTTTGGATAAATGCCCAGAAGCAGAGTTGCTGGGTCATAAGGTAGTTCTATTTTTAATTTTTTGAGGAACCTCCAAACTATTCTCTACACAGGCTGCACCAATTTGCAATTCTACCAGCAGTGCACAAAGATTTCCTTTTTCCCACATTCTTGACAATACTTGTTTTTTTTTTTAATTGAAGATAGTCATTTTTATAGGTGTTGTTTTCATTTGCATTTCTCTGGTGATTAGTGGTGACATTGAGCATATTTTCATATGTGAAGGAAAATTTCTTATGATGGAAAAGAAAGCTATTGAGAAGACATTTTAATTATTTCAAAGATTATTTCATATATTATTGAGTGTCTAATATATGCGAGACAATTTGCACTAACACAAAGACACAACAGTGAGGATGATAGATTATATTTTCCAAAAATGGCTGCAACAATAGTTTTCATTCTACATACTCTTCTTAGAATGTGACTTTGCCATTCTACCTATAGAGAATTGGGGGTCTATGTTTCCTTCCTTTGAATCTTGGTAAGCTTGTGACTATGGAGGTTAGGTCATGAAAGGTGATAACAGTTTCTGCCTCAATTTCTTGGAAAGTTTGCTCTTGGAACCAACAACATCATAAAGAGGCCTATGTGGAAAGGAATTTATAGTCAGCATCGATTTGCCAGTCACATGAGTCCTCTTTAAGTATATCCTTGAACATAAGGATATACTTTTAGAGGATATATCCTTTGGTGTCAGCCAGACCATCCCAGCTGACACCAAGTAAAATAAAAATAAACTTACCCTACACAGACTGCCTATATTATGTATTTGTAAGCGAAATGAGTGATTGTTGTTATACAAGGTTCTATGTTTTGAAGTCATTTGTTACACAACAATAAGTAATTGGTACAGAGAGAAATTGGTCAGATTTTCATCCTTCTGAAGCTTACAGTAAATGATAAATAAAATTTAAAAAGTTATTATGATATAATGTGTAAATTGTTTAAATAATGGCAATACAGTAATGAACGAGTATATCTGGAGGATGGGTTGTAGCTTTCAACTATAGCTTCTCTGAAGAAATAACATCTAATATGACACAGGCAGGATGAATGGGAAGTAGAAGTTGTATGTCTTAGGGATGAAAGTATGTCTTGATAATAGTCTATGTGGTGATAGGGATGGGGAACATGGGAGAAAAATATAGGAAGAAGAAATATAGAAAAGCTAAATGAAATCAGGTTAAGAAGCTTAGATTTCATCCTTAAATGGTGATCCAAAATAATCTTTTAATTAGCTAAGGATATGATCATATTTGCATTTTAGAAAGATTAAGAACCAAAGGGTGGTAAAAATAGAGCTTTGTAGACTAGTTAGGTAGTAACAAAGATTCAATCCTTCTCTATCTGCAGAGTTACTCATCTTGGTTAATCAAAGCTCCACTTCTTTAAATGCTCACACCAAAAATGTTGGAGACATCCTTGATTCATTTTATATCCTCTATCCAATGTATGCAAAGCCTGCTTCATCTATCTTTAATCAACTATCAAAGTCATCTTGGCTTCTTGGTCACATCAATCACCAGATAGAGTATTTCAAATATTAATTCTCATGCCAGAATACTGAGCAAAATAGGAGTGGCTAAACTCCTAACTATCAAAAATTTAAGTGGCTTATTCAAGGTCACTTTTTCAATCAACATGGAGAATAAGCATTAACTTAAGGGGTAGGATTTAAATTCAATAATTTTAAAATATGGTTAGGATGATGAAGAGCACATGGAATTGATATTAAGTAGAAACAAGTTTTGGGTACGACAATTATACACACACACACACACATACACACACACACACACACACACACACAACCTTTCCCCTCTTATACCACAGCTTTATTTGAATCCACTCATTCTACATTTAAATTCCACTAATCTCTTCTGATACCAACAGAAGGGGCCAACTCCCTCAGATTCCCTTCAGAATGACAGGGTGATTCATAATCATATCTAAAATAATAATCTGTCTTTCATTTTGTTGAGTGTCTATTATATATTACACATATTCTAGACCTTGAGAATGTGAAAAGAAATAAAATGCACATGATTTGTTTGCTCATGGAAGTTATAGTCCAGGTCCTTTAATAATTAACAAAAGCAGCAATGATGGACTAGAGGGTAGTTACTACATCTGCCAGCTACCCCTGCAATGCTTTATGAATACTAAGATTTTATTCTTCTACCTCTTACTTTAGTCTTAGACTCTAAAGAAAGTAAAAATAATTAGAGGAGACACACATACTTCGATTGTTTAATCTCAGAAGATTGTGTCAGTTTTCTAATTTCTAGGATATTTAGCATATTTGTCTTAAATATTTGTTTTGAACATTGCTCTAAGTGTTGGAATCAGCAGAAAATAAGATGCCCCCATGGATATCCCAATCTAATGCAAGTGGATGATACTTTATCTTAAGACAAAAGCAATGAAAGAAACTTCCACCAACATTTTATAAGTCCTGATGATTAAATATTTTCTCTAACTTTCCACCGTTTTTATTCCCACGACAATCTACCAAAGATGGGGATCAGAAGTTGGAAAAATTAAAGATGAATTCTTTATTGGGACTCCTTTGCTTTCCTACTATCCATGGTTTATTATCCACCTAAGTTGTTCTGGTTCAGAATTTTCAGTACTTAATATGTCAAATCTGGTATGTGTTCTAAATGCTCATCAGCCTTTACAAGTAAAAATTTTAGGATTTGTAGACAGTGTACACCAGAGAAAGAAAAGTTTATATCCGTGTCACAAGAGTAACAGAAATAAAATAATGTGGGAAGGCATTAGTAGGTTAACATATTAAATAGCAGGTTAACATATTAAAGAAAAAGATTCATTTTAAAAACATAAGGTCAATCAAGTCTAAAACACACCAGTCATATTCTGCTTTAAACTGGAACAGTGTTTTACAATTTGAATAATATATGGATACCTCTTAAAAAATAATAAAAATGTTCCTCTCCTCTTTCCCACTTCCATGGGTAGCTTTAGTAATTACATTATGTTTCTCAAAAATATTAAGGTTATGATATATTCCTTATGCTCATATGTATTATACAACTATAAAATTAAAGTTAAAATTATAAGCTAAAGACAAAAACATTAAACCAATAAAATTAAAACAATATCAGAGTACTTTTGTTCTGGTCAAAATAAAGTAACAGGGAAAGCATTTAGCCTTCTGCCTGGAACATGTCTCAAGTAATCAGATATCAGACAATGAAAAAGAGTAATATTTGAGCAGTGGGAAGCAAACACAATAAACTTTGAAATGCCCAGACATTAACTAATTCACTAAGCATTTACTGAGTACCAGTTTTCTTAGGCATTATTCAAAGCCTGGGACTGCAATGCTAAATAGGGCAGAGAAACTTTTAAAAACAGAGAAAAGCATATAAATGATTAACTACAATGGGAGGATTAAATGCCAACATAGAGTACATAGAAAGAGTTGCAGGAGCCATAAATGTGACAATCCATGGTCCAAAAGCCCTCACTGTGTGTGGGAAAGGAGCAGGCAGGTGAGAAGAGGACAAATACTTGAGTAGGAGAAATTGCAGTGAATGAAAAAAAAGAGTAATCAGTGAATTTTAAAAAATAGAACCTTTTACCTTTCATACTTACCTCAAGGGAAAAAATAGTAATTTAATAGTACTTCCAGACTATGAATCATTTCATTAATCAGAATCCTTGCCACACACATGAAAGTGATAACAGACAGTTTAATAAAAGGACTATTTACAGAATTATGGGGAAAGTTATAGAAGGAGAGGCATTGGAAACTCCAACAGCCAGAAGCTATTGCCATGTCTAATCTGGAGGGACAAAGAGATACTGATGTCATGGGAAGTCAAGAAGAGCTGTCATGGTGGGAGTTGATCTGACCCAGTAGGAGCTGTGGCTCTAGATAGAGGAATACAGCCACTGCCAAACCACGGCCCAATGGATGGATGTGGAAAATACATACTCTGATCTCATTCTCCTCCCATCCACCAATCTCCTGCTGGTGCCTCCATTAGGTAAACAGAGCACAAAGGAGTGCATATGATAAAGTCCACAGTAGTCAGAATTCTGTTACCCACTTCAGGGTGAGAAGGGTTAAGTGCTGATCTGGAAGGACAAATGAAGAGTAAGTAACACCTGATTATTACTCATAGGGCAGTACTTACTACTACATCATCTCCAAGGAAACAGGAAAGAGGTAGCAAGAGACTTGTATTTGTTAAATAAAGTTACATAATTACTAAAATCAGCTACATCAGCATAGAAGTTACTGGAATTTTGTATAAAGAGTTTTAAGTACAGAATTTGCATCCATTTAATGGGGATCAATTCTCTTCTTTGTAGCACTTACTGTTTTTAAAATTTTTTAAATAAAGTGACTTATTTTCACCCACTGAACCCACATTTCATGACTTCTTTTTGAAGAAGACTTTGTTTTTGTTCATTTGACCAGCAATGATTATTAATTCGACCTCTAAACCTCATTATATCTGTTTCCTTGTCTCTTTTTTCACTGCTACTGTTTACTTCAAGCTTTTATCAAGCAAGGCTACTATTGGTTCTGACAACAGTGAACTCCAATGTTCTGAAATGATAACCTGCTGTCTGCGTGGAGTCCTGACTATGCTCCTTGAATACACATAAAATAAATTCAGATAATGTCACAAGGAATTGCACAGAAAAATATCCTTTACTAATGATGTTTTACAATTTGTATGTGATTTGCAGTAATTTTAACTATGCAAAATTAGCATTTAATTACCTTTTTTTTGGCTTCTTTTAGGAAGCTCCATTAATTAAAGTGAGAATTTATATGAATCTGGTTCTGCTGAATAAGGGAAATTGGCTTAGATCTTTATGTAAAAATTAAGCATTCAGAGAATTCTATTAATCAGCACTAATGTTCTTTCTGATCATTGAATTTTTGAGTGTTTAGTATCATTGTCCCTTACTAAGCTTTCTTTTATACTGTTCTCAACAAATATTTAAATTGTACACAATTTCTTTTTTGTTAAGTTCACTTATTTGTTGAACATGTGAAAATGGAGCCTATTGTGGAATTTGTCCCTGATAAAGAAAAGAGTATAAGTGGTGGAAAAGTAGCAAGTATAATCTCTTTTTCTTTCTCTTCACATGATAGTACAGACAAAAGGATTTGCAATGTATCAATGGAGCAGGAAAATGGAGAATAAAGAATGAGTAAAAGGAATGGTAAATGTAAAGCTCAACTCTCTACATATATATATATATATATATATATACACACACACACACATATATATATATATATAAAATGTTAATATATACTCTACATATATACTGGTTTTTAAGGTGTGTGTGTGTGCGTGTGTGTGCGTGTGTGTGTGTGTGTGTGTGTATATGTGTGTATACACACATATACACACACACACTTGGAAAACTGATGCTTTATGCAACACATTCATCTGCTCTCTAGACCACCTACAGAACTAAATTTGTAAGCCTGATACATGTAATACTGAATCAAATATTCCATCAATAAATATTCGAATGCTTAATCTCTGCCCAGTTCTCTTCTGTGTGTTCTTACAATACCACAGAAATTTAATATGTGACTCTAAGTTGAAAGATTTTGTTAATAAAACTAAACATAACTTCAAAAAATAATAATAAACACTTTCAACTCCCTGTGATTAAAGGAAAGATGATCATTATGAGAACTAAGAAATATAAAACTCAGACTAGTTAGAACAGTCTTTATGGAAGAGGTGAATTTGGAGTAGACATAGGGGTTAGTTAAGTAATTGGAATTATGGAAGAGGGAGGTGGAAAAAAGGCAACAGCTAAGGCTGTGTACAAAGTTTCACGTGTTTTAGGCTTAGGACTAGCCAAAAAAAAATCTAACATGTATTTATAGCAGGACTGGGGAGAATTTTTCAGGGCAAGGGCTACTTCTCCATGTGTCGTGGTTCACCACTCCCTATTTATTTTATTATTTAAGTGATTATCCCAAAATTGCTTGGTAGTCCACTGGTGGACCACGATTGACATCTTGCCCAGCCTTGATTTTTAGAGTATCATGTATCCAACATTCTGCCTTTATTTTCTATTTGACACTAATAACAACGCAATGAGATAATACATAGATTAATGACCATGAGTGTCTTACTTAAATTTGCCAAACTTGAATTTCTTCAAACCTTAGTTTCTTCATCTATGAATGGGAAAACCATCAATATTACTTACATCACTTGTAAAGTTTAAATAAGATAATACAAATAAATTTCTTTGAACCGTATGCAGTCTCTTACAGATAATGAATGGTAGCCCTGGCAGACTAACACCTAGACAGAATCCTAACCCTATGCTGTGGGTGGGAAAGGGTCACAGAAAGAGAGGGTCCATTACTTAGGCAATGTTTCTCAGGGTGGTCTAACTTATTTCCACTGTAATCATTCTGATGTCTTTGAAAAAATTATTCTTCTTCTACTCAAGATGACAAACCCAAACTACTTGACTCCCTTCTCTCTAAAAAAAAAGAAAAAGAAAAATTAAAACAAAAGAATAATAAGCTTCTTTTTTTATAAACAATGAAGATAGAAATGAGGGAAGCTGCCAATCACTGAGAGATTTTAACAGGTTGATGGGAAAGAAAAGCAGGTGAAGAATGCTATTGCTAACTGATACTCATAAAGTGTGACAGAGTAACATAATTAAGGGCCTCCAGCAGGGAAAATAGTCTTGTCTTCCATGGAGAACTCTAAACACTCCAGTTTCAATGGAGGCTTAAAGTGAGTTGTAATTTATTAGAAACAGGCTTTGAAAGTCTTTTTATGCAACAGTAGACCCCCCTATCTCATCCCCATCCCAATGCCCCAAAAAATGTGTAAGGAAGGTGATTTCAGCCCAGGCAATAAAATTAACTTCTTCTCAAAAGAAACTGAAAATATTTATTTGAGAGAATAAATTCACTTTGTATGAACATTGGTGGAAAGCTCTTGAACATGATGAAAGGACAAGAAGCTAAATTCTGCCTTTTCCTTGCTTGCAAAACATTAACAACCAGGCCTGGAGGGCACCCAGAGCGAGAAAGGTCACAGAGGATCTACCCAGACTCCAGTTCTATTTTCATTAGTCTAGAGGAGACTCCTTTTTCTATTGTATTTGTCCAGAGATGGTGCATTTTTCTACTCTGTCTGCTCAGAGAGAATGGCCTTTTCTAGTTTCAACAGAAATGTAGTGTGGGTGAGAGGCTGTATGTTGGAAATTGTTAGCAGACACCTTCATATGCTGGCATCTAAGGGCCCGGTATTACTTTCCTTGCTGCTCACAGAAAAGCAAATGATGCATTAAATTAGCTTAAAGTATTACCCACTTATCCAGACCTTCATACCCTAGAGGAGTGAATGATTGGAAGCCATTCTACCTCTGTGCTTAATAAGCGAATGTGCAGGGGTCGCACTGTGGGCCCAGGCCAAATTCCATCAGTCACCTATTTTTCTACAACTTGTGAGCTAATAATTTTTAATGCTTGAAAACAGTCAAAAGATTAATATTCCAAACATATGTAAATTATATAAAATTCAAATTTCAATGTCCATAAATAAAGTTTTATTGAAACAGTCATGTTCCTTCATCAAAGTATTTTTCTTCTATTGTTAGACTTACTGGGGTGACATCGGTTAGCAAGAATTACATAGGTTCCAGGTGTACAATTCTACAGGGCGTCGTCACATTACACGATTACTGATGGTTGCTTTGGCACTATAATGGCAGAGTTCAATAGTTGTAATAGAGAGCATATGGCCCAGAAAGCCTAAAATATCATTATATACTTTTTTATGGGAAAATATTTTTGATCCCTACTATAAAGTATTTATTTAAAAATTGTCTCTTTTATTGAGGGTTGAAAAGAATGGGTTAGAGCATTGACATGTTATAGACTTCAAACTTCCCTTGTTTTTTTCTTTGTTTGTTTTTTTTTTTACTTGTTTACTTTTGGGTTAGTGGGTAGCCAGCATCTTATGTACTTCACATTACCTGTTGCTTCCACCCTGAATAAAAAGCTGGAAGTGGAACGGCATAAGCAAGATCCACATTCACCTTCTTATTGTTAGATTGTACCAGTGCAAAGTGGAGATTCTGCAAGTGTCAGGCTGAATTTGTGCTGTGAGAGGAAGTGAGGAGGTTGGGTCAAAGCTTTCACCCTTATCTTTTAGGATCTACAGTTTTAAGGCTAAAATTCTCTATAAACAGCACTAAATAATGTTTAAAAAGTGTTTTTCATGTTCCTTTATAAAAATACTTTTATTGTCATCCTGAATTTGTGCAATGATATTTTATTCATATAATTTCTCTGGAAACAGGTTTAAAACAAACTTCAACACTGCCTGATTCCACGTCCCTATGAAATGGCCTCATAATAGCTCTTGTCCTTAATACATGTGCCAAATGTCTTTTATAGGTCCAGAAAATGAACTGTCTGGTCCTGACATGGAGACAGAAGCTGAATCTAAACAGAGAAGAGAACTATTAGAGAAATCCTCAGAGATGGCATGGGATTATCCAAAGAATAACAGGTACACCATCATTTTCAGTTTCTGACATGATACTGGGCTGCGCTGAAAGAAATACCACAAATTACTGATGTTTTGGAAACTAGGATTTTGCCAGTGTAATAATGCTTTCATATTATGCCCTAGAAATATCTGAAATAATGTAAATTTTCATTTGTGAATTTAAGTGTTCTTTCAGTGTTTTGACATAAGCACATGAAGGAGCCAAAAGCACCAACAACACTGAAAGCAAATCCAAAGAAACAGAATAAAGAACAAACACAGCATTTTTCTGTAGATTTCTTACTCCAAAATTCTCCAATCTATGGCTCTTAGACTACTTAGAAATGAGATAACCTCAGAGGGCTTTGGGGTTGGAAACAGGATTTAGGTGTCAAAATTCTGATTGGTGATCTGGTTATGCTTACGGGATAATTCTAAAGCTAAATTATTATTTGGTTGCCCAAATTTGTGTCCTCTACCAATTATTGACTACAATGCTGTTTTTATTTTATTCAAGCAAAGCACACACTGAAGAAAATGAGGAAAATCAACTTAGAATGGTTGGCATTTGTTTTCTGGATATTACCTTACAGTATATTTACCTTCACACAGACAAGACTCTTGAAAGAAAATTGATCCTTGTAATGCATTGGGATTTATTACCTAAACTCCAGTAAAGAAAATGATATAAATACTCTGCAATGAATTCATGAAAATACAATGTTGTATCAAATTGAAATTATAATTATATTTATGTAGCATTAGGAAGATATCCTCTGTATTTAAGTCATGTACTGGCTCTAGATAAAATTTAACATCAACAATATTGTGCTATATGGCAATTATAATAATATACATCTAGTTAACTATTAGATGGATTCACAATTGTAATAAAGTAATTCTATGAATATTTAATAAAGAATATTAATCATTGTGGCATATCAAATTATGTGCACTTTCCTTCAGAAATACTACTTTTAACTTTTAGCTGTGTGAAGATATTTAGACTTTGCAAAATAATAAATGTGCATTATTTCAATATACACACACATACACACACACACAGAAAGCACATTTCCTTTTTCACTCATTTTCAAAACATTAATATAAAATATAAATTAAATTTTTATTTTAGCTCTCCTCAGTTGATACCTTCTTAATAAACTAGCAAAGAGCTAAAGGAGACATATTCATTTAGGTGGTCTTTTGGGGGCACTGTGGAAATAAAGATATCCTGAAATGGTACCTTTTAGTTGTGAGACAATTCAATAGTACCTTCCTAATGGAAAACAAGTTAATGCGCCCATCTGAACACATACTGTATTCTATGTACATAATTTATTTCTGTGATACTTTTGTTTAAAAATATGGTATAATAAATGAAATTAAACATCTTGGTTTTGATTCATTGAGGTACCCAAAAAGTTTCTTTAATTTTTAATGTACTTATTTTTTTAATTTAAAAAGACCCTTATTCAAAGTAACAATAAGTAGCATCACTTGAACACAGATCTTTTAGAAGTACTTTTTCTTTTCCCCAATTTTTTTCTACATGAGAGTAATGTTTATTATTGATGTTAATGTTTGCTTTTTTATGACCTAAAAGCAGGAAGAATTAAGTGATTTGGGTGTTTTATGGTAGCATGATGCTTATCTGCTTTCATATTCTGGATTTTGAAATATGTCTTTGGTTCATATAAAGAAAGATCAAGCATCCTCAATAGCTCAAGTGTGGGGAAAAGGATAATAAAATATTCAGAAAAATAAAGTGAAGTGGAGCAGTGTGAATTAGCCCTTGCTTCTACCCAGCATGTAGCAAGCAGAAGGCTATGTGCTACTAGTTATTAAACAATATCATCTTAGTAGCCACTAGTCATCAACTGGCAACTATGTGACAGTCAGTATAGTTAACAGTGGACTTTTGAAAATCTTTATAACCCTATGCATAGGTTATCACATTTTTCCTTTTTTTTAACAACCGAGGACAATGAACCTCCAAGAGGTTATTCAGCCTAAACAACATTACATAGTAAGTGTCCAGGTCTGCATTCACATCTAGGACTGCTTTTTATGTCCATATATGTTCTCTTCATGCTGCAATTCCTATACTTATGCTTTCAAAAAAACAAAATATGTTTCGTAATCTCAGTTTATAGAGTACTCTATGTTTCTAAATAGTATGAAAATAGTAGGTTATAGGATATTTTCCTTCTAAATTGTGTGAATAGAAAAATCACATAAATGAATACAGTAATACATACCATAAGCTATGGGAACCCTTAGTCGCATCTGACTGCTTATGTCTGATGCTTTATCTTGAACCACGCCCTCCACTTGTACCTCCCCTATTCTTGATACTTTGCAATTCTTCATGCTTTTCAACCATCCTAGAATCCTTCTTGCTTTTTTAACCTATCAACCCCACTAACCCTTTAAGGAGCAACTGAAGTCAAACATCTAGAAAACTTTTGTCAAGTATTTTAACAAAATGAACTTTACCTGGATCTTAGCTTTTGATAATAAATTATATGATATTTTTCTCTACTTATTTGTTCAAACTCAACACATTTTGGTCCCACTACATCAAGTTATCAGCACATAGCAAATGCTCAAAATCATTTATTTAATGAATAATCAGATCAAATATGTCTTTTAAATTATGTATCTGGTATTGGTCCACTTGTTAAAGTAAGGATTCAAAGGTACACATATGTTCCTAGCAAACCCATATGTTTTGCACAAAATTAAACTCTGTTCCAAATGTGAAGAATATCTTCAAACTCCAAAAAGCCATTCCAGACTAGAAAATATAGACTCCACATTCACTCAAACAGAAATTTATTGAGTACCTTCTGTCGTGAGATCAGTATAAAGCACTGATGACATAGAGATGATCCAATTCCTGCATGAACAAATGCAGAACTCTAGGAGAGAAGACAGAATTGTATGGATATGTAAATTAAATTATGTATTCAGTGAATTTGATGTTTTATAAGGAGTTGGAAAGAAATAGCTGTTACCAAAGAAAAAATAGCCACTTGGATTTCTAGCAGTCTCACAGATTGCCGTCAACTTAGTAAAAAAGATAAATAAAGTTCTTATTTAACTGGCTGAAAAATTTGGTCTTGAGAACCCATTAAAAAATAATACTGAGTTTTTGGGAGTTCCCTGATGATGTAGTGGCTTAAGGTTTTGGTGCTGGTGCTGTCAGCGCTGCGGCCTGGGTTTAATTCCCAGCCAGGGAGCTACCCACATACCAAAAAGCAATCAATCAATCAATCAATCAATAAATAAATAATGCTGAGTTTTGAAGACGAATTTATACCAAGGAAGTCCTCTCCAGAATGATGCTAGTGTGTTAATTTGTATTTAAAAACAAAATGAAAGGCATCTTGTCCTATGACCCACTCATTTTTTCTCTGTAAGATATGGGAACCAAATTGTAATCAGGTTTTTGGTGAGTATTGAATCAGAGTAATTACTAGCATGTAACCTTAGAATATAAATACTTTTTGTCTCAGTTCATATACCTGAAAAACAGTGATAATTATAATACTTACCTCTAGAATTGCTATGAAAGCTGAATGAGTTAATACATGTAAAATGCTTACATTTTCATGCACAAATAGATGTACAATAATAAAATCACATCATTTAAACATTTAATGACATAATTTACAACAGCCTAGTGTATACAATATACAGCACAGTTATAGCAGCCAAGTCTGGAACTAGTGGATTTATTTATTCATTAATTTAGTCCTTCCTCACTATCTATTGAGTACCTAACATAAGTCATTCCTTGTAACTGGCATTAATGGCATCAGTTAACCAATCAAACTCATGTCTTCCCTTAACAGAACTTACGTTCTTATAGAAAATTTATCAAATAATTACAATAAGATGTGATGGCTATTACTGTTTGGGTGGATGGTGGGAGGAATTTATTTCCTACTCGCGATATTTGTATTCATGTGAAGAAAATTCCATAAGCATAACCTGGATTTTCTTTGTCTCCTCATTCATTTGTCTCCTAGGGAGACAAATAAAAAGTGAAATTAGAATAAAAATATTGGGCATGTTTGGTCCCCAGGCCCATACCCTCTTTCTCACTTGCTCACCTACCTGTAAAGAGCATGTGCTCTCTTCTATCGAATGGTGATAGGAGCCAAAGCTCAAGGACCCATCACTGCCAATGACTGTATAGATAGTCCCAATTCTAAAGTCCAGGTTAGAAAGTCCACTTACTGCAGAATATGAACTGCATTGTCCAAAATTAACTTTACTAGTAATAGAGGTGATTATTTTGCCTTCCTCTGCTGTAATCTTTTATCTAATTTTCATTTGATTCAGAACTCAACAGAGGAAGAGTCATTTGTTGGATAATTTGAGTCCCAAATAATTATGGTACAGGGAAAGCAACACACACATTAAATCTAGTCAGAGAGACAGAAAAGGATCACAAAAGGAAATGGTGCTTGGGCACAAGTTGGCCAGTCTAAGACAGGGGATGAGTCTGGGACACAGCAGGCCCTTTCTCACCTGCTCCTACATGATGGGCACTATGTGTGGCTCTTTCTACTTTCCTTTATCTGTGTTAACTTACTATCTTTTTAGACATATTAACTCCATTTTTAGTCTTCAAGTTCTTTAGAAATATCAAAATAGCCAGCCTTTATCCTGAGTTATATTCTCACTTTTTTTAGAGGAAAGCTTTCAATAATTTATTTAAATTATTTCCCACTTACAAAGTAATTTTCCATCTTTTATTAATAATAATAACTACTATTATTGAGTACTTACTGTGTTTCAGTGACCATGCAAAGGACTTTATATAGTCAATCTCATTGATCCTTATAAAGCTCTAATAGGAATGATAGTTTTATGCACATATTCAGATGAGAAAATTAAGGTAGAAGAGGCTACTTTAAATAACTTGTCCCCACGAGTGGGTTAGGGAGGGGAGAAAGGGGAGGGGGTGGGTGAGGAGAGGGGGAAGCTAAATATAAGGTGATCGAAAGAGAAGTCACATTAGGTGGTGAACTGATTATACATCAAGTTGACAATGCACTGTATGCCTGAAACCTATGTAATCCTTGCTAACAGATGTCACCCCAATTAAAAAATAAATAAATAAATAAATAAATAAATAAATAAATAAATAAATAACTTGTCCCCAGATCATATAGCTAATAAATAGTAGAGTCAGTGAAATCCAATTGCATTGTTTTTAACTTCAATGTCCATACTCTTAACAATCACAATTTACTTCCTTAAAAGCTAATGTTATTTCTAAAATTTACATTACTTGATCTAATCCTTAACCATGTGAACAAACTTCTACAGGATGTCAGCAAAAAAAGAAGTAATGTTCTGCATCCAAACCCTTTAACTGACAAGTCAGTCAAACTACAAGATGCTTTGATGCAGAGTAAAATGTGTGTTCTTTTTGTGGAGAACATAGCATACATATTTCTTCTTTTCCATTCACTGAAACTCACACAAAATTAACTTTAATGAAGTATCACATGATTCTGGAAAAATATTTGCATGTATGTCAATGTACAATGTGACGCCTAAATCAATGTTTCTTCTTGAGACATTTTTCATGTACAATTTCAAACCACAGAAATATATACTTCAAATTAATTAAATTTAATTCAACAAAAATTTACTAAGCACTAACAATAAGCACAGCATTGTACCAGAAATGATGCAGAATACAATTTCAAGGAGATCACAGTGCCATACATTATGATTTCTTATTCTCATTTCTGTTCACAGAAGTAATTTTATTATTTTCTAAGTGAGTTTCCTGTTACATTTCTCCATGTGTTTTGTTACCCAATATAAATGAGCAATGGGTTCCTTCATAAACCATATTTTTATTGCTTTGCACCATAGCAACGAACAAAAAAAAAAATAGGTGAATAAAAATTTTCTCTTTCTAACTAAAATTTTAAATAGCACCCAGAACACTGTCATCATAAAAATAATTGATTGTGGTGTTGATACCAGCATTTATTTCCTCTGCATTTTATTTGACTGAAAGCATTATAGTGGATGAAAGGTTCTACACATTCTAAATATCACAAATGGGCTGGCAAATATCCCCCTATATTCTGAAGCCTTTCTGAGACATATGTATCAATCATTATCTGCTCCAAATTAACCATGCTGTTAAGACAATTGATATGCCACCTTCTTACCAGGGGAGGAGAGTTCAGAAGGAAATAAAGACTGCTTAAAAAATTTCTCCTAGCAGAAAGCAAAGGGTGTGTCCTTTCTAATATTCACCTACCCTTTTACAGAGACAATTTATTATAAGTTTTTAGAATTGTGACTAGAAGTTTGCCTTATACTCTTTGTTATGTCACATTATAGTCAAGGTATATACCCTATAGATGTTAAATGAAAATTACTTTGTACATTAATTGATTCTGTGTACCCTTATGGCCTCAATCTTCCATGTTTCAATCTATGCTGATAAGATGTTAATTAAAGATGAAAATACAACTCTTTTAAGGAAGGTATACAGAGAATGAGGGAGTTCCCTGGTAGTGTAGTGGCTAGGCTTTGGCGCTGTCAATGCTGTGACCTGGGTTTGATTCCCAGCCAGGGAACTACCCACATTAAATAAATAAATAAATAAATAATTGGAAAAAAAGGAAGGTATACAGAGAATGAGCAGTAGAAAAATTAAGAAAGCTGTTTCACCAGCACAGTGAGTGTAGATTGGAGAGATAAAAATAAAGAATGGCTTTCCATATCAACTTATCCTTCTGTAATTACAATAATCACTTCAGGAACTGTCTGGATATTAAAGTGGTAAAACTAAAATCAATTTAATTATCCACAATAGACTCCTTCCACCAATTTTCATTAATGTTGGCTGTAGACCCCCTGAGGGGACTTAGATGCACACCATTTGTTAGAAATCTAAAAGTGATTTCTTTGGCTACTACCACATGCATAGCAAGAGAGAACAGACAAGAAGAAATTACTAATTCATTTTTTCTTTCAACAAATTGGTATTGGGTTTGGCCCTGAGACTATAGACATGTATAAGATGTTTTTTTTTTTTTATTCTGATCTCATTTGGGAGCAGAACACATAAATAGATAATAAGAAACAATGTGGTAAAAGTCAATGATAGATTTAGACAACTAAGAATGAATAAGTAGCCAAGTCAGAATTTTGTAAAAGATAGGCAGAAAGGTATTAGGGATAAAGCTGAGTCGTTTCTAGGGGGAAGTTGGAGGGAAGAAGAGAGCATTTCCTCTGGAAGAAAAGACCTGAAGCAAAACATGGAGGTGAGAGAAATACTAGGAACTTAATGTGGAAGACTTGTGCACCATTGATGGAAATATAAAGTGGTACAGGTGCACAAAATGCAATACAGCAGTTCTTTAAAGTTAAGAATAAAACTACCTTATGGTCTAGCAATCCACTTCTGGATGTATGCCCAAAACAATGGAAAGCAGAGTCTTAAAAAGATATTTGTGGAGTTCCCTGATGGTGTAGTGGCTTAAGGCTTCAGCGGTGGCGCTGTCAGCTCTGCGGCCTGGGTTCGATTCCCAGCCAGGGAGCTACCCACATACCAAAAAGCTAAAAAAAAAAAAAAAAAAAAAAAAAAAAAAAAAAAAAAAAAAAAAAAAAAAAAAAAAAAAAAAAAAAAAAAAAAAAGATATTTGTGCACCTATGTTTTACAAGCATTATTCATAGTAGCTAAAGCATAGAAGCATCATAAGCATCCATTGATAGATGAATGAATGAGAATATTGTCTCTCTGTGTGTGCGTGTATGTGTAATGGGATATTATTCAGCCTTATTATGAAAGGAAATTCTGATGTATGGTACCACATGAATGAATCTTGAGGACATTATGCTAAGTGAAATAAGTCAGTCACCAAAAGACAAGTATTGTATGATCCACTTATATAAGGTACCTAGAGTAGTCAAAGTTATAGAAACAGGGAGTGGATGGTGGTTGACAAAGGCTGGAAGGAGAAAAATGGAAGTTATTATTTAATGGGTATAGTTTAAGTTTTAGAAGATAAAAAGTGCTCTGGAGATGGATGGCAGTGATGGTTGCACAACAATCTGAATGTGCTTAATACCACTGAACTGTACTTCAAAATGTTTTAGATAAATACTATGTTATATATATTTTAAAAAATAAAAAAAAATAAATTAAAGCAAATATACCATTTTTTCCCAGTGGAGGAAAAAGGGTAAATATTTTTAAAGAAGGACAGAGTGTGAAAACAGAAGTTCAAGATGGAGAGAGAAATCAATAATGTCAAATTAAGTAGATGACCATGTTGTAAATTATTTTACTAAAAATGGCAAGAAAGTGTTGTTCCTTAATTTCAACCCATTTTCTGTATATCTCCCCAGTAAAATCTTACATCCTCATTTAAGTAAGAATACAATGTTAAATGTTGCTGGTATTCCTAAGTACTAAATTTATGCACCTAGAAATTGTATCTCTGTTCTTTATGGGTTAGAAATTCATTGATTTTAGAAATAGGTATAGAAGAAACATTTTCTTAATATGAAATAAAGCACCAAAACATAGAACAGAATAAAGGCTACAGAATTACTGTTTGCCTGCCTACTCTGCCAGGCCACATTCCCTCTGAGAAGAATATTAAAGTAATAAATAAATAACCATAACATCAAAACCTTAGGTCTTTCTTCCCCCAGAAACATAAGACTGGCATTTGGCAGATATGATTTTAGACTGCTTTGGTAGTCTCTTAGTATTTTGGAAGAATAAGATTTTTTGAGAAACATGCTGAAGTCTTACCTATTTCATATTAATTATTCCTTAAATCTATAGGTTGGACTTAACCATTCTTCACAATCAACCTAAGGCATAGAAATGCAGTGTATCATTGAAAACATTTAGTTCTTCCAAAGGCACTTATCTTTCTGCATGTTCACGGATCCACTTTCTCTAAGCCTTTAAGTGATAATTATCTGTCCTCTATATGGCTTCATTTTTTTCTTCAAATATTTTAAAGTAATTATTCTTTGAAAATGCATCTTGCCATTTTCAGAACAAGAGCACATGTAATCAAGCAAATAGCAAATCCTATTTTTTAGATGAGAATAATAGTGCGGATTATCCAAAAGATTGCTTATAATCCATTAATTTTTTTGGCTTCTATGCTTTCAGGAAAGTGCAAATTTATCTCCCTAATTGTATGCTTTTGCTAATTTCTGTCCTTGGAAACAAATGGCATCCTCCTAACCCCATGTTTTTTTACTTCCTTACTATTGTTAAAAAAAAAACAATATGTTTTTTTACTTCCTTACTATTGTTAAAATTGCTTTCTCTCATTGTGTACTCTGATCTGTTTTACATTGCCCATTTTCACAATTTGTCTGTGCTGACCTTATTTACTTATTCTCCCTTAAAGCTTGAAACATATCATTTTAAAGCTGTTTCCTAAACAGCTCAGCCACTTTGATATTCTATTCTGCAGCCATGCCAATCTTGTTTCTTGGAGTAAATGCTATAAATAACACATGTTGTTTGGATGAACTGAAAATTTCAATTATATTTTTTAATTTCAGAAGCAATATAGATAATGATTAAGTGGCCATATGACATGTAAGCTGATTTTTTGTTAATTATCTAAACTTATTCAGTCTTGGCTTTCTCATCTGTAAAACAGAGACAATAGAGGACTTTCAGGTAGCTGCAAAGTTGTCTAAATCTAAGTCTCTCTAGCAATCTTCAAAAATTGTACAGATAAACAAACACAACCAAGCAAACAAACCATACAATTTCCATTCTTTCAGCATAATAAACTTAAAATTACTTCTAAATATAAAATAATAAAATAGAATAAATACCAATTTCCAGCATATTTATTTATGAAGTCCCTGACGTAAGTCTTTGAAGAGAGGTAGGGAAGTTCAGAGAAACTTTGCTAAATAATGAATAAAGGTTGAGATGAAACAACTTCCAGAAAGAGGAAGTATTTCTTACATACAAAAATACTGAAAAAGAGTCCTAGTATATCAGAACATTGACTACAGAAAAGGCATTTAATAAGGCACAGAGTATTCATTCAAAGAGGCAATCTTGAAAGGTGATACTTATGTTGAGACAAAGTTTTAAAAAAAAAAGAAGGAAGAAACACTGTTTGAAGACTGTGTGGTGACATGTAAAAGAAGCAAGAAGGGTAATTTATTACAACCCTCAAAACAAAAGTACAGCAAAAAGTTCAAAGGAAACAACCCTCTCCTCATTGACAAAAAAAGAGAAAAGTCATTTATTAAAGAGACTATAGTCTTTTAATTTGGCAGAATGTGTTTTGAGCTATAATTACACAAAGAACTTCAAACCACCACACCTTTCCAAGAAATGTAGAAACAAAATAAATTTCTATTATGCAAAACTACTAAAAAATAAAATAGAAAATGAAAATTAAACATTTCTTTTAGTAAGCATTGTCCCCCTCCAAAAAAATGATGTATAAAAAAATGTGAAACTACACTCCACATTGAATTAAATAGCCTTAGAAACCCAACTGAAAATATGAAACTGAAAACTCTTGAATCATAAATTCAAAACTTAAAAACAAAAATATACATGAAAAACAGAAAGAAATGAAATGACAAATGATTGAACTCACAAAAGAAATAGAAAAGACAAAATTATACCAAAAATGCATAAAAAGTTATGGTATACCCAAAGAGGAATACATTCAAAGAACATGTAATAGCAGTCATTGAATAAAAGGAGGAAAACAGTCAAAAGCATGAAAATAAAATTATAAAATAAGTAAAAGACAAAAACAGAAAAAGAAATAAAGAAAGACATCAAAGAAAATTCAACAGATATATTATTGACCCTAAAGAAAACAAAATAAAACAATTGAGCAGAACTAATAGTTAAAAATATAATCCAAGAATACCTTCCAGAAGTAAAAGGAGAACTCATTCTACATAATGAAATGGCTCACAGAGTTGTTGGAAAAATTTGCCTGCAGCAATCAAGTCAGTGATATATACTATTAAAATACTGGACTTTAAAGAAAAGAACTTGTCGTGAAGAAAGCATATATTTATATCTAAGATAAAATTAAAGGTAGAGACAAGATTGAAAGAATAATTTATAAATGTTACAGGTTTTGAAAAAATATTTCAACTAAAAATGAAAAGAGGTGGAAAAAGAAAAAGCAAAGTTGAATAAATTCATTGATTATGGTGTAGGAAATAGATGGGAGTCACTAAATATGATACTAAACATCAGCAACTTATATAGTAAATGGCTATACAAGAAAACATAGTAAAGAACATTAAAAAGTAAACATCTGGTCAAGATGGCAGAGTAGGTTATCACTGTGCTCACCTCCTCTCACAACCACATCGAAATTATAACTAATCTATGGAACAACCATCATTGATAACTGCCTGAGGCTAGCTAAACAGAAATCCTATACTAAGGACCTATAGAAAAAGACATGTTGAAAATAGTAGGAGGAGCAGAGATGCAAAATGGAATGAATGGCCTGCTCCCCACACCAGTGTGTGGTAGTTAAAAATTGAGAGTAGTATCTTGTCTGTGGAAATCCCTTCTGAGAAGTGAAGGGTCCCAGCCCCACACCAGGCTCCCTGATGCAGGGTTCCAGTGCTGGGAAAAGAAATCATCACAACATCAGGCTGTGAAAAAAAGCAGAAATTTTGGCTGAATGAGACAGAAGGTGGCTAAAATCCCAGGCATTCCTCTTAAAGGGCCAACGCATAGACATACTCCCTGATGAACACACTTGCTCTGAGCTTCAGTGCTGTAGCAACAGTTCAAAAGTTGCTGGGTAGGAACTGAATTGTCTGGCTTCAGGGTGCATGCTGAAGTGGCTACTTTCTCCAACACACCTGCTGTCAGAAACAATTGTTATTATGTTGAGCCCTCCTTTCTACTAGATTGCAGACACAGGTGGGTGCTATATCTGAGCATCCATCAACTTAACTAGCACCACACACCAACTAACTTATGGGCCCATCTGAGTCACTTCCAGTGGTTTTTTATAAAAATGGTATTGTCTCATGCTGCTCACATTCCTAAAATCTCCCAAAGGTTCATATCTTCCCACAGAAACAGCATCTGGCCTCAGCATGCCCTGTCTCTCTTCCTAAACAATTCCAAATCTGGCACTAGGGATAGCTGACCTCAGTTCACAGCTTAGGGTCTTCCAGCTACATCCAAGCCCAGTAAAAATGTCAACATAGGCAAATCACTTTGTAGTTCATACCATGTGGCCCTGGGCAGGGTACAGGCAGTGACTGACCTTGGCCTGCAACCAACACATTTGATGGGCAGCTGCAGATCACACCAGAGCACTAGCCAACTACTTCCACAAATGACACATCCAAAGGGCAGACTTGGCAGGCACCAGAGCCCTGCTAAAGTGAACTGTGATCCATAGGATCAGCCTCTGCACAGCAGCTTGTCCACTGCTGTCATAGCCAGTTCTTGTAGCCAGTCAGCCTGAGGACCACTCCATCGAATTGACATGCCAACAGCAGCCAAGGCTCAACAACAGAAGGGTACACACAAACCACAAAAGGGACACACCTGGAACACATTATTCAGGTGACCAGAGAGACTAGGACACTGGGTTCCATAAGACTCCAACTATATGAGGTCACTTTAGTAAGACCAGAAGACATACAGCTCTACTTAATACATAGAAGCAAACACAGGGAGCAGCCAGAGTGGGGGAACAAAGAGATATGTTTCAATGAAAGAAGAAAACAAAGGTTTAGAAAAAGAACTAAACAACATAGAGACAAGCAACTTACCAGATGCAGAGTTCCAAACTGGTTATAAGGATGCTCAATGATCTCAGTCAGAACTTCAAAAAAGACATAGGAAACATAAAAATGGAGATAGAAAATATTAAAAAGAATCAGTCAAAAATAAAGAATGTAATAACTGATGAATCCAAAGAGGGTCACGCCAAGATACACCGTAATTAAAATGTCAAGGTTAAAGACAAAGGCAGAATCTTAAAAGCAGCAAGAGAAAGGCAGTTACTGACAATGGAGCATCAATAAAACTATCGGCTGATTTCTCAACAAATATATTGCAGGCCAAAAGGAATTGGCACAGAATATTCAAAGTGATGAAAAGCAAGAACTTACAACCAAGATTACCCAAAAAAGCTATCATTCAGGTTCAAGGGACAAATAAAGTTTCCCAGATAAGAAATAGCTAAAGAAGTTAATCAGAGGAAGAAGGCAAGATGGAGACTGGAGAGGAGGTCCCTAAAGCCTCTCCCAGAAAACACAATTGAATGGCCATCTAGGAGCCAAGAAAGAGGACCCTGAGTGACAAAACAGCTGTTGAGAAATCCACAAATCGCAAGTAAACACCTGAAGGTTAAAGAGAAGGGGGCGAGTCAGGGAGAGGGAAGGGAGCAGACTACAACAGGGTCCAAGCTGCACAGCTCAGGGGAGGGGAGAGGCCACAGGAGAGCTGGACTTTGGAGCCCCATGCTGGGGACGGAGTTTGGGAGCCAGCCTCTGGAACTTTTGAGTGGTAGAAGGGTTGAGCGAGGACTCTGAACTACAAAGATGACACCCCAGCTCTAAGCCCCCTGGAGACCTACACAGGGCTGCAGTTCCTGTTCCCAACCTGCTGCAAAGGCGACCCTGCTGTCTCAGGCCAGGCCCACAGCTTTGGACTTATGGAGCGGGCACTTCTTCATGCACCCCAGGGTTCTGAAAGCAGTGTGAGCCCATAGACAGCCAGATGCTGAATCAGGGCTACGAAGAAAGACTGATTTGATAGCATTCACCCCAGCCAGCAGAAACAAGCTCAGAACAGCTTTCCCAGCAAAAGGCAGAAGGCAGAGCCACCCTTGGAGCGCGTTTTGTTGGCCTCTCCCCAGGATATACGAGCATAGCCTCCAAATGCAGCAGGAGATCAGAAACAAGAAACAAACAGCCCCCTCTCCCCCAAAACTTGACCCCCAGTGCCACCTAGTGTCTGCCCTACAGCAAGACACCACAAAAGCAATAATCTAAACACTGAACAGAAAGCTGTCATATCAAAGAGGAAGAACCCAGTGGACAGGATGAATTCCTTAAAACTAAAACTCCTCAGAAAGAACATGAAATTTACCCAGAAGACAGCTTGTCAGAACTGGAAGGGTCGGATTTAAGTGACAGAGAATTTAAAGCAGCCATTCTAAAGGCTGTGAGAGAAGTGAAAACCTATTGGCAGAACACCATAGCTGAGATAAATAATATAAAAAAGGATATAAACGATATAAAAAAGGAACTCTGTGAACAAAAAGAACAATTTAACAAACAAATTCAAAACATAAGAAAGATTGAGATGGAAATATGAGAAATAAATAATATGATAAAAGAAGTGAGAAATGAAATAACTGCCATAGGAAACAGGACCAACCAGATGGAGGAAAGAATTAGTGATATTGAAGATCAGAACATGGAAACAACTCAGAAAAAGGAAGAGAGGGAATATAGAACCAAAAGGATTGAAAGAACTCTGCAAGAAATATCCGACTCCATGAAACAAAAGAAAATCAGGATAATAGGAATAGAAGAGGGGGCAGAGCAATCTACAGAGAGCATACTCAAACAAATCATAGATGAGAACTTTCCAAACCTATGGAAAGATCTGGAACCCCAAGTTCAAGAAGAAAACTGGTCCCCCAGATACCTGGACCCCAACAGATCTTCTCCAAGACACATGGTACTAAAGATGTCCAAAACTAAAGACAAAGAGACAATTCTCAAGGCAGCCAGGGACAAAAGAACTATAACCTTTAGAGGAAAACCCATCAGGCTGGCATCAAATTTCTCAGCAGAAACTCTACAAGCCAGGAGAGAGTGGAATCCAATATTGAAAAATTTAAAAGAGAGAAACTTCCAGCCAAGAATAAATTATCCAGCACAATTATCTTTCAGGTATGAAGGTGGAATAAAGACCTTCTCAGACAAACAGAAGCTGAGGGAATTTGCCAGCACAAGCCCAGCACTACAAGAAATACTGAAGGAGGCTCTTCAGCCTGAAACAAAACATCAGGACAAATGGAACAAAGTTGGGGCAACAAGAAAGAAACAAAAATAAACAAACAAACAAATAAACAAAAACAAAGAAAGAAATAAGTAATGGCCACAGGAAATCCTCACATATCGATCATCACTCTAAATGTTAATGGACTGAACTCACCAATAAAAAGACACAGAGTAGCAGACTGGATTAAAAAACAGAATGCATCCATATGCTGTCTCCAAGAAACACACCTCAGCTGTAAGAACAAATACAGACTCAGAGTGAAAGGATAGGATACAATACTCCAAGCAAATGGTAACCAGAGAAAAGCAGGAGTGGCCATATTGATATCTGATGAAATAAACTTCAAGTTAAAAAAGATAGTAAAAGACAAAGATGGTCATTACATAATGATAAAAGGCACAATGCAACAACAAGAATACTTGACACTAATCAACGTATATGCTCCCAACCAGGATGCACCAAAATATACAAAGAAAGCACTAACAGATTTGAAAAGAGAAACTGATGAACACACAATCATTTTGGGAGACTTAAACACCCCGCTAACAGCCATGGACAGATCATCCAAACAGAAAATAAAAAAGGAAATAACAGCTCTAAACAACACATTACAGCAATTGGACATAATTAACATTTACAGGACACTTCGTCCAGCAAAAAGAGACTACACCTTCTTTTCTAGTGCGCATGTAATATTCTCAAGGATCGACAATATGCTGGGCCACAAAAGTAGCCTCAGCAAATTCAAGAAGATCGAAATCATACCAAGTGTATTCTCAGACCACAAAGCTATGAAATTGGAGATCAACTGTAAAAGGAAAGCAGAAAAAAACACATATACATGGAGATTAAACAACAGCTTATTAAAAAAGGACTGGATAAAAGAACAAATAAAAGATGAGATTAAAAAATATATAGAAACTAATGACAATGAAAATACAATGTATCAGAATTATTGGGACACAGCGAAAGCGGTAATAAGAGGGAAATTTATATTATTACAGGCCTATCTTAAGAAACAAGAAAAATTGCAAGCAAACATCTTAGCATCCCATCTTAAAGAACTAGAAAAAGAAGAGCAGACAAAACATAAAGTCAGCAGAAGGAAAGAAAAAACAGAAATTAAAGCAGAGCTAAACCAATTAGAGAACAGAAGGACAATAGAAAAAATTAATATAACAAAGAATTGGTTCTTTGAGAAAGTCAACAAAATTGACAAATCCCTGGCGAGAGTAATCAAAGGACAAAAGGAAAGGACACAAATATCCACAATTAAAAATGAAAGGGAAGAAATTACCACTGATACCACAGAAATACAAAGGATTATAAGAAAATATTATGAAGGCCTTTATGTCACAGAATTTAACAACCTAGAAGAAATGGACAAGTTTCTAGAAACTTATAGCCTACCAAGACTGATCCAAGAAGAACTGGATCGTGTAAATAGACCAATCAATAGCAAAGAGATGTAAATGACTATCCACAATCTCCCTAAAGGCAAAAGCCCTGGACCAGATGGTTTCACCAATGAGTTCTACCAAGCATTCAAGGAAGAATTAATGCCTACCCTCCTCAGACTCTTCCAAAAAATTGAGGAGGAAGCAATACTTCCTAACTCATTCTATGAGGCCAACATTACTCTAATACCAAAGTCTGGCAAAGACAATACAAAAAAAAGAAAACTATAGACCAATATCTCTGATGAACACAGATGCAAAACTCCTGAACAAAATATTAGCAAATAGAATACAACAATGCATCAAAAAGATCATACATCATGATCAAGTGGGATTCATCCTGGGAGCACAAGGATGGTTCAACATATGAAAATCCATCAATGTGATACACCACATAAACAAAATCAAAGATAAAGACCATATGGTCATTTCAATTAATGCAGAAAAAGCTTTCAACAAGGTACAACATCCATTTATGATCAAAACACTAAATAAAATAGGTATAGAGGAAAGTATCTCAACATAATAAAGGCCATATATGATAGATCCTCGGCTAACATCACACTGAATGGGGAAAAGCTGAAACCTATTCCCCTAAAATCAGGAACAAGACAGGATGCTCCCTGTCACCACTGTTATTTAATATAGTACTGGAAGTTCTAGCCACAGCAATCAGGCCAGAGAAAGGAATCAAAGGTAATCAAATTGGGATGGAAGAGGTCAAATCATCACTCTTTGCAGGTAACATGATCCTTTATATAAGAAATCCCACAGATTCCACCAGGAAACTATTAGAAATAATTAATGAATATAGTAAAGTTGCAGGATACAAAATCAATGTACAAAAATCAATAGCATTCCTTTATACAAACAATGAATCCTCAGAAAAAGAAATGAGGGAGTCAATTCCTTTTGCTATCACAACAAAAAGATTGAAATACCTGGGAATTAACTGAACAAAGAATGTGACAGATTTATACACAGAAAACTATAAGACACTTTTGAAAGAAATTGGAACAGACTTTAAGAGGTAGAAAAATATCCCCTGTTCATGGATAGGAAGACTTAACATTGTTAAAATGGCCATTCTGCCCAAAGCAATCTACAGATTTAATGCAATACCCATTAAAATCCCACAATCATGCTTTCATGAAACAGATAAAAGAATTATTAGATTTATATGGAACCATAAAAGACCTCAAATTGCCAAAGCAACACTACATAAAAAGAATAAGGCTGGTGACATTACACTTCCTGACTTCTATTTATATTACAAAGCATCAATAGTCAAAACAGCTTGGTACTGGCAGAAGAACAGAAATAGAGACCAATGGAATAGAACTGAAAACCCAGAAATAAACCCACAAATTTATAAACAAATAATTTTTGATAAAGGAGCAAAAAAAAAATACAATGGGGAAAAGACAGCCTCTTTAGTAGGTGGTGCTGGGAAAACTGGAAAAACATATGCAAAAGAATGAACCTGAGCTGTGAACCCTCTCCATATGCAAAAAATTAACCCAAAATGGATTAAAGACCTTTATATAAGGCCTGAAACAATAAACTGTATAGAAGAAGACATTGGTACTAAACTTATAGACCTAGGACTCAAGGATGACTTCATGAACCTGTCCTTAAAGGCAAGGGAAGTAAAAGCAAAAATAAATGAATGGGACTATATCAAACTAAAAAGCTTCTGCACAGCAAAAGAAACCATCAACAAGGCAAAGAGACAGCCAACTGAATGGGAGAAAATATTCACATATAATGCATCAGATAAGGGTCTAATATCTAAAATATATAAAGAACTAATAAAACTTAACAACAAAAAAACAAACAACCCAATTGAAAAGTGGGCAGAAAAACTAAACAGACACTTCTCCCACGAAGAAATACAAATGGCCAGCAGACATAAGAGAAAATGCTCATCCTCATTAGCTATCAGGGAATGCAAATCAAAACCACAATGAGATACCACCTCACACCTGTTAGAATGGCTGTTATCAACAAGACAAGGAATAACAAGTGCTGGAGAGGATGTAGAGTAAAAGGAACTCTGGTACACTGCTGGTGGGAGTGCAAACTTGTACAACCACTGTGGAAGGCAGTGTGGAGGTTCCTCAGAAAATTGGGAATGGACCTACCATTTGACCCAGCAATCCCCCTTCTGGGGATCTACTCAAAAGATTTGAAACCTTTGTCCGCAAAGACTTATGTACCCCAATGTTTATTGCAGCACTGTTCACAGTGGCCAAAACATGGAAACAACCAAAGTGCCCTTCGACAGATGACTGGATAAAGAAGCTGTGGTACATATACACAGTGGAGTATTATTCAGCTGTAAGAATAAGTGAAATATTGCCATTTGCAACAAAATGGATGGACCTGGAGATCATCATGCTTAGTGAAATAGCCAGACAGAAAAAACAAAGAACTGTATGACTTCACTCATATGCAGAATATAAAGCTGAAAGCAAAGAAAAAAGAAATGAAGAAACAAAAAACCCATGGACACAATCAATAGTTTATTGTTTATTTGGGGACAAGTGGGTTAGGGAGGGGAGAAAGGGGAAGGGGTTGGAGAGGAGGGGGGAAAGTTAAATATATGGTGATGGAAAGAGAAGTCGCATTAGGTGGTGAACTTATTATACATCAAGTTGACAATGCACTGTAGAATTGTATGCCTGAAAGCTGTGTAGTCCTTGCTAACAGATGTCACCCCAGTAAGTCTAAAAATAAAAATGAATTAAAAAAAGAAGTTAATCACCATCAAACCAGTATTAAAAAATGTTAAGGGACCTCTTTAAGAAGAAGGAAAAAATAAAAATAATAAAATAACAATAACTACATGTCTATTAATTTAAATGTGAATGATTACATGCTCTAATCAAAAGACATATGGTTGCTAAATAGATAAAAAAACAAATATGCTGCCTTCAAGGGACTTACTTCAGATGGAAAGATACACAACGACTGAAAGTAAAGAGATGAAAAATATATTTCATGAAAATGTAAACAAACCAACAAATAAAAAACTGAGGTAGCAATACTTATACAAACAAAGTAAACTTTAAAACAAAGGCTGTGACAAGGGAAAAAAGAGCCCAGAATTTGACTTCTGGCTATTCAAAGACTACCAAAACACTAATTCAAAAAGACATATGCATCCATATGTTTATTGTAGCATTATTTACAATAGCCGAAATGTGGAAGCAAACTAAATATTTATCGATAGATAAATGGATAAAGAACTGGTACATTTATACAATGGAATATCACTAAGCCATAAAAAGAATGAGATCTTGCACTTGGCACAACATGGATAGACATCAGGAGAATTGTGTTGAGTGAAGTATGACAGGGAAAGACAAATGTCATATAATTTCACTTATGAGGGGGACCCAAGAAAAACTGGAATTATCTTCTGGAGGGTGAGCCCCTTGTAATATAGGCTTCCCCCACCAGGTAAGACTTCTAGTAATCCATCTGCTTCAGTGTACTAGCTGGCATTGTTGTGAGAGGCTGCATTCAGCTTCAGTGAATTTTGGTTTTATTTGTAGAGTCTTTCTGCATGTTTGCCCATTTGATGATGGGACATTTATATAAAAAATATGCAGTATGACAATGTACCTGTCCACACTTTGCTGAGTGTTCAGCAGTTTTGATAAAAAAATGGCATGACCTGTATGTCCCACCTCCCCTATTCACCCAGTCTCAACCTGAGCAACATTTTTGTTTCTTTAGATGAAAAAAGTTCTCAAAAAGAAAGCATTTGCCAGTGTAGAAGAGGTGAAACAAAAAATAGCAGCAGCACTAAAATACATCAAAATTGACTAATTTAAAACTGTTTTGAGCAGTGGAAAAAGTGTCTCAATAGGTATGTTCATTAAACAGAGAGTACTTGAATGTGACTACATTTAAAACATGTAAGAATAAATACACAAATTTTTATAAATAATTTCCAGGATTTGGGGGATCTACCTTATATATTGGAATCTAAAAACTAAAATAAATGAATAAATAAAACAGAAACAGGCTTATAGATACAGAGAACATTTTTATGATTGCCAGATGGGAAGGAGTTTGGAGAATAGGCAGAAACAGGGAAGAGATTAAGAAGTACAAATTGATAATTACAAAATTGTCATGAGGATGTACAGTATAGCATAAAAAATATAGTCAATAATATTGTAATAACTATGTATGGTGTCAGATCATTACTAAATTTATTGGGCTGATAACTTTTGTATGTTATATAAATGTCTAATAACTGAGTTGTAATATAATATTATATATCAACTATAATTAAAAATTTTAAATGTTGTTTAAAAATGGAACATTAAAAAGTCCAAAATATAAGTATAAAGGTAACCATTGGGACAAAAATAGAAAACTTCTTAAGAAATAATTCTTAACAAGAGAAAACACAACAAGTAGGGGAAGAAATTCAGAAAACATAAATTAATATTTATAGTAATTTGTAATATAAAATGACATAACAGTTCAGTTTAAAAATATCAGTTGTATCAATAAATAAGAAAGGACTTATAATATTCAATAAGACCAAGTAGACCAAAAATATTAAAGATGTAGATAATAACATAAACAATAAAGTAGATTTTATGAATGTTTTTGAAATTTACAATCTATAAAAGAACACCTTCATCTTAAGTTTATAAGAGACATCCACAGAGATCAGTCTTGTATTAAATCACAAAGAAAGAATTAGTAGGTTCCATAAAGTAGAATTGCTAAAAAGAACACTATGTGAATACACTCAAATTAGAAATTAATAATGAATGATTGAGTGAATGGACATATGAGAAATTTTGTGCACAAGGATGATTAACACAAAATAATATCAAGAAAGATTGAGGACTACATAAAAACAATAACAAGGCCAGTGGCTATCAAGTTTCAATCATTGGATAAATGAACAAAGTGGGATAAAAGTTGAGCTAGTTGACTTCTTAAGGTCTCTTTTATGATATTTTGATATTATTTAAATATTGTATACATTTGAAGGCTATTTTATTACTCAAAATGTATTCCCATGGTTAAATTTCCCTTAAAAAAAAAAAAGAAAAGAAAAGGACGCAGGGCAGGGGGAGCAAAATCCAGAGCTCAGTTGAGGACAGAGTGAGGAGTAATGAGGTAATATAAGGCCCGGCACCTTCAAAGACGGTGCTGTGCTTCCTCTTGATAACCCTGCCTAAAAGAAAAAGTACCTTAAGAAAAAGCAGTTAAGGATGGTTGGCAAGCATTCTATTTAAAGAAGGATCACATCTTATATTCTGCAAACACCATCACATTTAGAGTGATGGTGACAGTCTTTATCAAGATGAAAAAGGAGAGACAGAATGAATACAATCACAGCTGGGGGACATCATGTGTGTATTTCTTTTGGAGGCTGTTAAATTATTTTACATTATAGGGGAAAAAGTATTCTAAACTAGCAGAAGGACAGTGAAAGATGGATGACTATAGCCTTGGTATTCTCCTTTTCAGCAGTGTTTAACTGTATCCTCCTATTGCACAGGAGAATATTGTTTCCTTGAGTTATTTTCTTCATATACTCCATAATAATTATTATAACTCTTCACATTTGTTTAACAACCTATGCATTGACAACTCTTTCTGATGACTTGAGGTTTTATTTAAATATCCCTAGGAAGTAGGCCTTCTCTCCCTTCTTCTGATCATGTATCAAAAGTTTAGAAACCATCAGGAAATTTTCATTAAGAATGCAAAATATTTCGCACATTTGCTTCACAGTTTCTGCTAACACGCAGTAATTGTTGAGTAAGGTTACATTTTGCTTCCCAAAGAAAGAAGGGCAAAGCAGTTAGAGACAATTAGATCTAAGTCAAAGAAACCAAAATCAATCACTAATCCTGTCTGGTTCCTAGTGCTGACACATAACAGCTGTTCAGGTTGTTCACTGCAGGAACTTGGTGAACAGGTTAAGTGTAGGCAGAAATCTATGTCATGCTCCATTCACCAAGGTATGTTCTCCAACATAGGGCTAAATTCCCTTAGCATGTTGTCACCTTTTTCAAATTCTCATGAAGATACTCTATGGGCTCAAAGCAGTTTCTTTCAGGGTATAGATGAAACATTGGCCTAATGCTAGCAGCAGTGATCTATCCCATATGAGGAGAAAAGTCCTTGTGGAAAACCACTAATTATGATAAAATATGCCTTTCTCCTTCTTCCTAAGAAAACTTGATTTTCTTCATGATGACAAAATGAAGGAAAAAATCTATCCACCAAGGAGGGCACACCAGAAGGATAAAAAGATCCAGGATATTACCAGTATAATGATGACATTTCACAAACACATACTTCCCACCTCAAGACTGCTTGTTCGTGTGCAAGGAATGAACCTTTTGTTGTTGTTGCTGCTGTTGTGGTTAAGCCTCTGTATACTGGCTACGGTCCCATGCAGCAGAAAGCACTTCTGACATGTCATTCTGGTCACTTCTTTGGAAAAGATGTGTGAGAAAACTTTTAATAGTTTGCATGTCCACAATATTATTGTATATTTATCCAGTTCAAAAGTTTCATCATTAATTACTAATGTAATCCTAACTTAGTATTTCTACCTCATAGATAAGTAATTTAAGATGGTTTTAGTCAAATAGCACAGATATAATGCTAAAGATAAATTAGACTTTTCCCAAAGTCTTAGTAAAGATCTCAAGGAAAGAGGAATAACAGTTAATATTTGTCAGAGCTCTGTTGTTTTTTCTGTTTAGTGTGCTTAGGATATGGAATATTTCAATAGATTCTGGCACATGGTCTGTAAATATTGAGTAATGATTATAATGCTGACAATATATCAACTGTTTTAAATAATTCCGGAAGAACAGTTTATGCTATAGGTAAAAATAAACTGGGTAAATTATAGATCCTGATGTTACATCTCCAAAAATAGAACATTCTTCTATCCTAGAGCTCAAAGTTTCTTGCTCTTTGAAAATTGGAATGCTCTCCTAGAAATTTACTCATAGTAAAGTTTACTATAAATCTGCTTACATATTTTCATACAATTTTTTCATACAATACAATTTTTGTATCATTTAAAAAGGTATTTCTATAAAGGAGCTATAGATGAAAGATGTTTATGCACTGGTGGCTGGTACTACATGTAAGAAGAGAATTAATCACTCAGAAAACACGCATTTTGTCTTACTGCCTCAGAGTGTAAACTCCAGAGGATACTGTTTTCCATCCCACATAATTTTAACCCTAGGATATTGCCATTCACTAAGTATTTAAACTTCTTCTCACTATTGTTTTCCAGGCACAATGTCACTGGAGATGAAAAGGTAAGTAAGGCATACTGTCTCTTCTGGAAGTGTTCATGGTCTTATATATGTCTAAAAATATATCTATTTTTATGCTAAAGTGAAGAAAAGTAAGCAAAGTCACTAAAATTACTTTGTAATTAAAATATATTGGAAAAATTGTTGGAATTTAAAAAAACATAAAAACATACTGCTAGTAGGATAATTTAAAGCAAGACTTTTAGCTCCTGGTTGCAGGCTAAGACTTCAGGACTCTCTTCCAATATAGTCCAAGACAACTCTTTAAACAAGACCATAGCAATAACTCATAGATGAAACCACACCAAATTGAAAAAAGATGAGTTGAAAATACTCATCAAAGCATTCACTCAAAAACTTTACCCAGGACATGCTGAACAAAAAAAATCTTGCTTCAGTAATCAACAATAAGAGTCTAGATTCCAGATTTGGTTTCAGAACTAAAGAACTAGGCATCAAGTTCAGAAAGAAGTAGAACCTGAGGAGGATTTAAAAGCAAGCCAAGACCAAGATCACTCTGAAGAGAAGATTCATAGTAAAGGAGCTAGGTTGTGTCATACCACCTACATTTCCTCCCAATGACACACCCTCATCATGACATTTACAAAAAACCCTCATCCTGGGATTGATTCCAGAGAACAATTTGCTAAGAAAATTGGGATTCCAGAGTAAGAGTCCAAATTTGGTTTCAAAATTGAAGATATACATTCCATATCCAGAGAAAAAAAGAACTTGATGATCCCTCATACAGAAACAAGACCAGGAATGACATCTCTGAGATTAGAGTTCAACTACACAAAATGGCACCAATCTCACTGACTGTCTTATTTCTCTGGACCCAGAACTGGATAGACCAAGAGTTAAATTTAGTGTATTTGACATCATCCATCCTGAAAACATACCCTTCTAAACATAGCTTCAGCTTCTCAAGAAGCTGAGTCTTCTGGAGATGGTCAACAGGATTCAGGAAGCAAACAGATAAAAGGTTCCACACACCCCTACTAATGGATCCTGTTATGCAGATGTCAAGAAAAAAGAAAATAAACTTAATTTTATCAAAGTAATAATACAAGTATTTCAGTCTTCGATGAGACAAATAACAAAAATAATCCAAGAAATAATAAACATCTGAATAACAGATTGTTTGAATAATTCTATAGAAAGAAAATTGTGTACCACACAAAGAATACTTTTTGAAGTAGCTTATAAAAATTTTCAAACACTGACCTTGTATTAGGCCACAAAGAAAATGTCAATTAATTCCTCAAGGTGGAATGCAAACTATATTCTCTGATTACAATGCAAGTAATATACAAATTTAAGAAGATATAAACAACCAAAATACAACCACTTAGAAATGTAAGACAAAGTATATATTCTTAAAATAAGTTTGGATCAAAAAAGATAGAAAATCTCATTTCGAAGTTATTTAGAAAAGGATTAGAAGAAATATTAAACATTGAAACACACAGGCTGTGGTTAACATTGAGTTTATGGGAAAATTTATAACCTTAGAAACTTTAATTAATAAATACAAAAATAAAGTTAAATTAGTTAAACATTTAATTTATAAGTTAATAGAAAATTGTGGAATTTAAAAATATAATTCTATGTTTGATTAAAATAAAATGCAGAATATTTTTACCCAGCTTTGATTATTGAGAATCAATTAAGGCAAAGATTCCTACCCTGAACCCAGGAATATTTTTTCTGTTTGGGGTAATATAAAAGGCCTTCCTTTGAGATCATGAGGAAATTGAAACAAAATTAAAAGTTTCAAATAAATAATTGATCAAAGAATGTTCTCTGTAAGACTAGATTTAACTATAGCCTTACTTTGTACAGCAAGAGAACTGTGTGTGTATATGTGTGTGTGTGTGTGTGTGTGTGTGTGTGTGTGTGTGTGATTTCCCTCTATTCAATATACAGATAACTTGTGTTTTCTCACTACTACACTTTAAAAATTTTAAAAATAGCTATCATGTAGCATCATTTTCCTTTTGCAAAAGGGTGACCAATAATTTTAGACAAATGTCCTCCCAATGCTCCCAAAACCTATGTGTAATATAGAACATACTTAGTTCTAACAAAAAAGAATAAACCTAAGGAATAAGAGAGAAATTCAAGTGGTGAAAATAAATTGGTAAGTTGAAAAACAAAAAAGTTTTGATGCAGTGGTTTTGGCGGAGAGGGATAAATATAAAATATTGGGGTATACTAACTAGAAAATCAAATATATAATATATACTGCATTTTGAAAGCACATATATTATCATTTTTTATCCGTTCTTACACTTATTCTACATTGTCTGTAGTATATCTCCCAAAACCCTTAAAAATGACTTACAAAGCTCTCTCAAATTTACATTTGCACATATTATTTATTTTGCCTGTATATGTATATGAATATGTAAGATATATGTAAATTATAACACATAATAATAAATAAAAACTTATAAACCCACCATTCAAATCAAAAACTAGAACAAACCAAAAGTGTGTTCTTCCCCTCACTCATTTTTGTACCTACTCACTCCACAGCCAGGTAAACACAATTTTGTGTTTTGGGGTTATAATTCTTTTTTTTGTTGTTTTTTTAATTCATAAATTCTTAAATAATTGTTTGATATTGCTTGTTTTTGAGATTCACTAATGTGGCATCTTATTACAATAGTTTTTCAAAACAAGAATTTTCCTCAACTTTGTTTTATTAATATTAGTATTGTTGCATGTATATGTGGAGGTCTGCTTTAAGCTGAGTTAATGTTTTGCCCAACTGGCATGATAGATTCAGAGAAATAAAGGAAGTTGAACATGTAAACAAGGATGTGATTATAATGATTACTTATAAAATTTAAAGAAGATATTGATGACAAAAGAAGGATGAGGAGCATGGAATGGTGACTTCACCCAAGTTTTATAGGTCTTGATAGGGACCAAAAGATGGTTGGAGTCAAGCAACTAGTGAAAGTAAGACAGAAAAAATAGGAAGTTATGTTGAGAGAATATATTGAAAATATTAACGAATGTGAAAATATCAAGAGAAAAAAAGCCCATGTGAATTTATAGCTAGATGCAAAAAAAAAAAACTGATTTAAAAAATATAAATAGTATATTTTCTTAAAAAGACTATAATAATGAATATTTCAAACGAACACTTAGCACCATGTTTAACGGTCATATCCAGGAGCATGTCTATTGAAGCTAGAAACAAAATAGTATTTTTTCCTTATTTTTAATATTATTTAACATTATTCTGGAGAAAATAATTAAAGCAATTGAATTATAACTCTTCAAAATGTTTCTCTTCACTACAAATTTCTGTCATCATTCTTAGTGATATCAACATTCCCCTCAGATCCAATGACTTTTCTCTTTAGCTTACCAGATCTTTGCATAACCAGAAACTGAACCACCTCCAAATTTTAAATTTCTTACACTGCACCCTCTGAATAATTCCTTTGGGTTTTCTTAACTTCTTGCTCAAGTACACTTTCTGCAACTATAAAGAGATTTGAGTTTAAAAACAATAACAACAACATATTGTGTTACTGAATTTAAAATTGTAATAGTATTCTAAATTGTAGTTTTGTTGTTACAATTTTCATCACTTCCTTTACCTATCAGTGAAACACCATTGACCTATTGATCTGATTTAATATAACAAAAACAATAAAGATTGCAAACTTAATAAATCGAAACATTAATATGCAAATGCTATGAAAAAAACTTCTCCAGGAATTAGACTCTTAATTTTATATAAGCTGAAACCAAGTGACCAACATAGTCCTTAAGTATATGCACAAAACTGAAGAACATTACTTTTCATTAAGAACATAAGATTTCTATGAAAATCATAATTAATCTTAGAGTTTAAATTTATAATATGTTTGAAAACAAATTAATTTAACTTATTTTCTACTGAAAATGTTAACTTGTTCATGGAACCACCAAAGATCCAAAAAATACTCATTGTGTAGCATTGCTATATTTATTGACATGAAAATCTATTCCACAATAAATCATTTACTTAAAATAATGTTCTAAAGTAACATGTTTATGTGATTATATTGATATGAAATTATATAAATATATAGGTAAATAGCATGAACATATTTATATATACAACAAGAAAAATAGATAGTTAAGTTCCCCTAATGACAAAGGTAAATATTTCTGAGTGATAAAATATGGCTATTTATCCTTTTATTCCCCTGTATTATAAACTTTAAAAGACAACATTTTATCACTTTATGTTTACCATAAATACTTGTAAAAGGATAAATTAATAAATTAATGGCAACATTTGTTTTTTTATCAGCAAATGGGTAATCCTAACCACTGCCAAACTTCAGTTATCATAACTACAAGTAATGAATTGATGGAAAATTAAGTTGGTTATTTATACTTGGTGTTGCCTATGGTAGACTGTTTTCAAATACGGCCATCATCAATTCCATTTCTCTTCATATTCACATGTCATACCTACATCAAATGATTGAGTCCAATTCCCTTCTTCTTGCATCAGGACAGATTCTACTGCTTAACTAATAAAATTCTATGGAAGTTATGTTTGGGAACTTCTGAAGGTAAATTTCTTCCTGGGCCTCTTGAAATGCTCATTCTTGGTCTTTTTTTCTTGGAACTCAACTACTGTGCTGTGAAAAACCCAAACTACAAGAGAAGTCTATGTGTAGGAGCTCTGGTCTTGAGCAACGAATTGACAGACGGCTTCACCCATCAGCCTTGTGAGTGAGCAGTCGGATATCTAGCTTAGTCAAGGCTTAAATGACTCTAACCCTATCTGGTGAGAGACACTATGAGAACTGCTCAATTGGGACTAGGCAACCCACAAAAATGTAAGAGATAAAAATAACATTTTATTTTAAGCTATTATGTTTGAGGGCAACTTTTTACACAGTAAGATACTTCATATTTTTATAAAATTTAAAAACATTAATATATTTTAAGGATTCTTGAATGCATTTCCTGCTCACGTATTTTTCTCAGAGCATTCAAGGTTGTCTAATGAAATTTATTTTTTCTACTTGAACTTAATCCCTCCTAAATGTATAAAAAAATAGTATATTAAACTCATTTTATTTTATGGTTGTATAAGTTAGTTTGTAGGACCTTTATTACAGGCATTCCTCATTTAACAACCAAGTTCAATTTCTATGGCTAAGTTGTTAAGTAAATTGGTTCATAAGTGAGGAGCTTAAAGGCAGATGTCTTGTGGTGTGTGTGGAACCATAGGTTAATGTATTTTTCAATAGCTATCATGTGACACCAAACTTATAAACAAAATATGTAGTCTTACATGATTGTGAATACTCTGTGTAGTAAATACTGACTGCAGAAATGAGACAAAGACTAACAAAGGAGATTCCTCACACTGGAGAACTGGTCATAAGTTCCAGTGGTCATTAAATAGGTAAGTCATTAAGTGGCTATAATGATATTTGGGAAATTTAAATTAAAGAGTTAGGAGAAGAATGTGGTATAGGCCAGAGTGTCATTCTGGGAAGATCTAGTCATGAATGTGCAGAAGGACACTGTGCCAACCTATACTTGTAAGAGATGGGTGTAAAAGGTTGGGAAAAGAAAGAACCCAAATTAAAATATAAATAAGATGATTCTTTACCTTTATACTCAGCTTGCAGATTATTTTATATTTTCCATTATGTCCTAACATACAAAGAAGAGATCTTCTGCCTTCTTCCACCAATCAAGGTATCCAAACGGTCAATCATCATTCATTTATTAAACAAATATTTATTAAATACCTACTCTATCCAATGCACTAAGCTTGCCAGTAGGAATAGGGTGAAAAACAAGATCCACAACAAATTGCCTAAGATGTACAAGGTCTGACAACTAAGTTTGAGAACTTGCACCATGCACTTACATTGGCAGCACTGTATGAAAAAATCAGTAAGGTTTTATAACCTTGGTATATCTGTGTCTCACAGCTGTGTTTATGTCAAAGTGTGACTGTATTTTGCTAAGTGGCACTCATTATTATTCTGTGTTTTTTTGTGCCCTCATGAGTATATCAAAGCTTGAATTAAAGCAACAAACAAACATTAATTTTCTTGTTAAATTTGGCAAAAGTAGAAGTGAAATCAGGTACATGTTAATCCTAGTTTATGGGGATTAATGCCATGAAGAAAACAGCAGTGTACAAATGAATTAAAAATTTTTCGGAGTGGAGAGAAAGCATCACTGATGAAAAGAGGTCAGGACAGCCAGTAATGAGCAGAACTGATGAAAACAATGCAAAAATTTGTCAAATTGTGCGTTAAAATCTTCAGCTGACTATGAGAAGCATAGAAGACCAAGGAAATATCAATAAAGAAACAAGAAAATCTTAACTGAAAATCTTGGCATGAGAAAGGTGTGTGCAAAACTGATCCTGCAGGAGCTCACTGATGAGAAAAAGCAAAGAAGAGTTGGAGTGTGTCAAGACTATTTAGATAGGCAAGACAATGTTTTGGGTCATGTTATCACTCGTGATGAAACATATGTGTACCAATACCACCTGAAATAAAACATGAAAGTGGACAATGGAAGTCAACCAATTCTCCATAATCAAATAAGCTTCTGTTAGTCCAAATCAAGAGGCAAACCCATGCTGCTAACCTTTTTTGATATCAGAGGAATTGTTCATTCTAAATTTTTACCAACTGGACCCATAGTCAACCAGGGTTACTATTTGGAAGTGCTGTAAAAGCTGTGTGAAAAACTTAGATGAAAACAACCTGAATTTTTCATTAACTCATGGCTCTTACATCACAACAATGCACCAGCTCACACAGCACTGTCTGTGAGGGAGTTTTTAGCCAGGGAACAACTGTGTTGGAATACTCCCCCCCACCACCACCATTCACCTATTCAGGCCCTCAATGACGTTTTCTTTACCAAAAGATAAAGGAAACACTGAAATTAAGACATTTTGATGAAAGCTAACATGACAGCTGTAATTGCTATTCCAGAAAGAGTTCAAAAAGTGCTTTGAAGGGTGGACTGGGCATGCGCATCAGTGCATAGCTTCACAAGGGGATTACTTCAATGGTGACCATAATGATATTCAGCAATGAAGTATGTAGCAATTGTTTTTCTTTTTATTGGTAAATTTATTGGGGTGACATTGATTAGTAGAAGTTACATTGGTTTCAGGTGTATGACTCTACAATATGTCATCTATATGTCATGTTATGTGTTCCTCACTCAGAGTCAGTTTTCTTTCCATCACCATATATTTGAGACCCCCTTACTTATCTCCCACCCCTTCCTTCATAACCTTAGGTAACCACTAACCACTAAACTCTTGATTATCTTCATGAGTTTTTGTTTCTTTTTTGCTTTCAGCTTTGTGTTCCACAAATGAGTGAAATTATATGATTCTTGTTTTTTTCTGACTTATTTTGTTTTGCATGATGGTCTTAAGGTCCATCCTTGCTGTCATAAATGGCCCTACTTTGTCTTTAATACGGCTGAGTAATATTCCATTGTGTATATGTACCACAGCTTCTTTACCCAGTCATCTATCAAAGGACACTTTAGCTGTTTCCATTGTCTGTACTGTGAATAGTGCTGGGATGAACATTGGGGTGCATACATCTTTGTGGAATTAGGTTTTCAAAATTTTTGAATAGATACCCAGAAGTGAGATTGCCAGGTCATATGGTAACTCTATTCTTAACTTTTTGAGGAAACTTCATACTGTTCTCCGTAGTCCTTGTACCAGTTTACATTTCCACCAGCAGTGTATGAGGGTTGCTATTTCTCCGCACCCTTTCCAATACCTGTTAATCCTTGTCTAGTTGATTATAGCCATTCAACAAGTGTGAGGTAGTATATCATGGTGGTTTTGATTTGCATTTTCCTAATCGTTAGTGAAGTTGGGCATTTGTTCATAAATCTATCGGCCATTTGTATGTCTTTCTCAGAGAAATGTCTGTTCAGGTGCTCTGCTCATTTATTAATTGGATTGCTTTATATAGTTTAGATATTATCAGAGGCATTGTTTGTATGTATTTTCTCCAATTTTGTTGGCCGTCTCTTTGCTTTGTTGTTGTTTATTTTGTTTGTTTTGCTGTGCAGAAGCTTTTTAGTTTGATATAGTTTCATTAATTTATGTTTGCTTTTACTTCCTGGGCCTTTGAAGTTAGGTTCATAAAGTCCTTTCTAAATCCAAGATCTGTAAGTTTAGTTCCAATGTTTTCTTCTATACAGTTTTTTGTTTTCAGGTCTTATGTGGAGGCCTTTAATCCATTTCGAGTTAATTTTGGTATATGGCGACAGTTTACATTTCAGATTCATTCTTTTGCATGTAATTTTCCAATTTTCCCAGCAACATTTACTAAAGAGGCTTTCTTTTCCCCATTGAATATTTTTTGCTCCTTTGTCAAAAATTATCTGTCCATATATTTGTGGGTTTATTTGTGTTCCATTGGTCTGTGTGTCTGATTTTCTGCCAATACCAGTCTGTCTTGATTATTAAAAACTATAAGATGCTATTAAAAGAAATTGAAGAGACCACAAAGAAATGGAAAGATATTGTGTGTTTGTTCATGGATTGGAAGAATCAACATAGTTAAATGGCTATATTACCCAAATCAATATGCAGATTTAATGAAATTTTCATCAAAATCTCAGAAACATTCTTTCAAGAACTAAATAAAAGAATGATCAGATTCGTATGGAATGACAAAACACCCTGAATCACCAAAGCAATCCTACATAAGAAAGAATAAGGGTAGAAGCATTATACTCCTTGATTTAAATCTGTACTGTAGCAATTTTTAAAAGATGAGTTCACAAACCTAATTGTCAGACCTTGTATGGATGAAGCATCCCAAATAGTGGTTTTGGAAAACTTACATCAATAGTAGGATGTTGGTGCCATTCATGAAGTGATGAAATAAGGCTATGTGAAATAAGACATAGCCAGGACAATAAATTTTAATAATAAGGTCAACCACCTTCCAGGCAGGTTGCTCCAAGCCTTGGTGCTAGACCTAGACTTCACTGCAATTCTACTTCTGAGTACTTGACTAGAACAGCTTTGAGAACACTATTTCTTATTAGTTCTCTGGGACTACAGATTACAGCATTTGTGTAACTACCATTTATGTCTATAAGACTTTCTTCCCTTTTCTGGCTCAAGAACCATCTGAATGAATATTCCAGGGAGCATTTTCTTCCAGGGTCGCCATTCCTCATCACTACTGTTCGGTCCCTTGCCTATGACTACTTCTTCTTCAAACTCTTATAAGTCAAAACTTTATTTAGCTCCCTTTCTTTTAATATAAAATCCATTAAGAAATTATTATCAGAAATAATCTACAGATCTTAGCAATATAAAAATTTTATTTCATTCCATTCAAGTCTGAATTTTCTTTCAAAGAATAGAAAAAAATGTAACTCAAGGCAAATAATTTAGTTGTGATACTTTGGCAAAAAAATTTTTCCGTGCCGGAGTCTTTAGTTTTTTTATTTTATTTTTTCTTTTTTACATTAGCTTTATTAATTTATGTTAATTCCTATACTGTGAACCATATTTTTCATTGATTCCAAGATAACATATCTTTTTATATTTTAACATATCTGAAATGAAAATACATCATACAATTGAAGGGATACTAGGATTGTGTTACAGCTTTACTGATACCATTTTTTTCTTAATTCACTAAAAATACAAAAATAAATATATCTCTAGGATTTGGTGATGAGGTTATTTATCTGATCTCTAAGAGAGCTTACATTGTTCACAGACATAGCTTAGCTCATTTCTTACAATGACTAAGTTAAGTAATTCTAAGAGTAAAGCAACCACATAAACTTCGAAGAAGCACTACTATAATATAATATTTAAATCAGTTTTATCCTTTTTGAAGTAAATACAATAACATTCTCTGTTTTCATACAACTATAACTAGTCCACAGAAGAAGCAATAGGACAATTATAATTTATTCTATACAGTTAATAAAGCTAACCTATTGTCATTGAAAGCCTCCCATTTCATTTAAAGTAAAGAAATAAAAAAAGCTTTTGGCTTAGAAACTATAAAATTATATTAACTTTTTTTCTCCATATTTGCAGATAAGAAGAAAAAAGAGAAGAAATTAATTCCAGGAACTTTATATGGTATCTTTTAGCATAAATCTTCATTGCTGAAAACAAAAATTTGCAATGATAATATGTTACAAAAAATGTTTATTTATGTATTTAAATTAAGTTCAATGTACTTTCAAAGAGTTACAAGAATCACAGACCAATGCTAATAAAAGGAGCTCTTTATAGTACCAAATTATTAAATCACAGTATTTCAGAAACTAGAATCCAAGGCATGGTGAAAATTTGTTGGAAATAAAAGCAGTAACTAACATTCTGACAGATTCTAATTTTTAAGTACCATATACAATATTTTTTTCTACAGCACTACTCAGAGATAATTATTTAATCTGTATTGAATACAAGAAGAGGACAAAGAAAAGAGAAAAACAGCGTAGCAAAAAACAAACTGAGATTGAGAGATTTGTTGCTATTTGCAAACTCATATGTAATATGTTTTGACATTTCTGGCTCACTATCATTAAAAAATACCCAGATTATAAAATTTTATTCCATTTTTTTCTCTCTATTTACCATGTTTATTCTAATGAGATAGTTTTCTACTTGCTTTTGCAAATACATTATATGGTGTCAATAGTATAATTCTATAATTCTACATTTTTGAAGGCAAAGAATTATAATATATTTTTAAAAAGCAAACACTTATAATTATTGAGCAATTGGCTTATAGGTTTCCCTTACTATTTAAAAGTACAGTGTTTTTCTGTAATCTTTCATAAGCTGAAATAGTATAAAGAGAAGAAGCAATTACAATTAATTTATATGAAAAAGATTTTGAGTGTTCTCAAACCTAAAATTCAACACATGAACAATGTCTTTATTTCTGTTACCATGATCAATAAAAGTACATCTAGCCTCATACAAAGCATAACACCCATATAAGATCTGTTAGACTTTTCTGATACCCTAGGACATATCTTGATAATGGATGCATGAAACAAATCTAGATAAAGCACAGATGCTCACAGACACAATTCACAGCTATGGCAGCTTGGCACTGAGATGCAGAATGTAATTGGTTTTTTCCTTTTTCTGTTTAAGCAAAAATATTCATTGGAGTTGTTTCAGTTTGTGAAACAGGTATTAATATAGATATTTTGTTTAAAAGTAAACTATCATAACATAAATTTTTTTAAAGTGGGGGATACCTATATTTGTTAAGCTTCTAATATCTGGTTTGTTTGTTTTGTTTTGTTTTGTTTTGTTTTTTTGCATTGTTTTCTCCAAAGTCTAAACAATGGTTTTACTTTTTTAAAATGGAAGTAATAAGATTTTAAAATACCCACACTTTGATTTACAAAGATCTCTAGGCATTACAATAAAGCACAACTTTAAAATAAATTATAAAACTACAAAAATAACAATACATGCACACCAACCATTCAAAGAAAAATTAGTAACTCTTCTTCTCAAATTGTTCCAAAAAAATCAAGAGGAGGGAAAGCACATAGGTTTATTTTTCGAGGTCAACATTACCCTGATTACAAAACCAGTAAAAAAAAAAGATATCACAAAAAAAAATCAACACTAAAACAACAACAAAAAAGAAAATTATAAGCCAATATACCTGATAAACATAAATGCAAAAATCCTCAAAAAAATTAGCAAACCAAATTCAACAATACATTATAAAGATTATACACTACAATCAAATAGGTTTCATTTTTGACATGCAATGTTGGCTCAATATACACAAATTAATTAACATGTTATGCCACATAAATCAAACAAAGGATAAAAATCATATGATCATATCAATTTCTAAATGCAGAAAAAAGAGTGTGACAAAATCCAGCATCCATTTATGATGAAAACTCTTAGCAAAACGGGAATACAAGACACACACCACAACACAATAAAAGCCATATATGACAAACCCAGGGTCAACATTATACTCAACAGGGACAAGCTAAAAGCATTCTCCTTAAGATCAGAGCAAGAATGTCCACTTTCACCACTATTTTTCAACATAGTATTGGAAATCCTAGCCACAGCAATCAGACAAGGAAAAGAAATAAAAAGCATACAAATTAAAAAGGAAGAAGTAAAACTGTCATTATTTAATGATGGCATGATACTATACATAGAGAACCCTAAAGATTTCACCAAACAATTACAAAAACTGACAAATGAATTCAGTAAAGTAATAGGATACAAAATTAATATACAAAAATTGGGGATAGTTGGTGAATTTTTATACACCAACAACCAAGTATCAGAAAGACAAATTAAGAAAACAATTTCATTTACAATTGTATCAAAAATATATGCCTAAGAATAAATTTAACCAAGAAGGTTAAAGAACTGTACTTAGAAAATTATAAGACATTGAAGAAAGAAATTGAAGAAGATACAAATATGGAAGCATATATCATGCTCATGGATAGGAAGAATTAACACCTTTAAAATGTCCAATACATCCAAAGCAATCTATAATTTCAACGCAATTTTATCATAATGTAAATGACATTTTTCACAAAACTAGAACAAAAAAATTGCATAATTTATATGGAATCACAAATGACCCCCAAATAGTTACAGCAATCTTGAGAAAATAAAGAACAAAGTTGGAGGTGTTGTTATTAGATATCAAACTGTACTACAAGGCTATAGTAATCAAAACACCATGGTACTGGCATAAAAACACATAGATTAAGAGAACAGAATAGAGAGGCTATGCCTAAATGGTCAATTAATTGATGACAAAGGGAACAAGAATATGCAATAGGGAAATCTGGACAGATACATGCAAGGAAATGAAACCGGACAATTTTCTTGCACCATATACAATAATAAACTCAAAATGGATTAAAGACTTAAACCTAAGGGCCAAAACAATAAAACTCCTAAAAGAAAACACAGCATTAACTTTCTGATATATCTCTTTGGGCAAGGGAAACAAAAGAAATAATAAGCAGAAGGGACTCCATCAAACTAAAAAATATTTGCACAGCAAAGGAAGCCATGAACAAAACAAAACAAAACAAAACAAAAAAAAAACTGAACGGAAGAAGATATTTGCCAATGATATATCCAATAAGAGGCTAATATTTAAAATTTATAAGGAACTCACAACTCAACACCAAAAATACAAATAATTCAATTATAAAATGGGCAGAGGACCTGAACAGACATTTCTCCAAAGAGTACATACACATGGCCAATAGACATATGAAAAGATGTTCAACACCACTAATCATCAGAGAAATGCAAATTACAATTCCAATTAATTGCTTCACACCTGCCAGAATAGCTACCATTAATAAATCAACAAACAACAAGTGTTGGCTAGGATGTGGAGAAAAGGAAAGCCTCATAAGCTGTGAGTGAGATTGTAATTTGGTGCAGACAGTATTGAAAACTGTATGGAGGTTCCTCAAAAAAATAAAAATAGAACTACCTTATGACCCAGCAATTTCACTTTTGTGTATTTACCTGAAAAAATCTAAAACACTAATTTCAAAAAATACATGCATCACTATGTTCCTTAAAATGTTGTTTATAATTACCAAGATAATGGAAGAAACCAAAGTGCCCATCAATAGATAACTGGAGAAAGAAAAAGTGGTACATATTCAATGTTATATTACTCTTCCATAAAAAAGAATGTCACCTTATTTGTGTCAACATGGGTGGACTTAGAGAGTAATATTATTAGTGAAATAAGTCATACAGAGAAAGAAAAATACCATATGATTTTACTTATATGCAGAATCTAAAATAAATGAACAAAATAAATGAACAAACAAAACAGAAAGAAACTCATAGATACAGAAAAAAATTGATGGTTGTCAGATAAGAGGATGGTTGGGAGGAAGAGTGGCAAAGATGAAGGGACTAAAAAGTACAAATTAGTAGTTACAAAAGAGTCATGGGGATATAAATTACAGTTAGGAAATATAGTTAATAATATTGTAATATTAATAACTATTCATGGTGCAAGGTATAAACTTATCAGGAAGATCACTTCATAAATTATATAAATGTCTAACCACTATGCAATACACCTGAAATTAGAATAAAATAATATTAAATACCAACTTTAATGGAAAAATAAACATTTAAGATGCCAGACCACACTTGAAATTTTTTAAAAATTAATTAATTAAAGATCTCAAACTTGAAGTGATTATATAACAAAATCATTGCAAACCATTACTATTACACAGAATCCAGGCTTCCAGTGGGTAAGAAATCTATCTTTTCAAAAAAAGCAAAACCCCTAATATTAGCAATTAATAAGCTTTAATCAAGATGAATAAATATTTTTCATCTTTGAAAATTTAGAAAAAGAAACCATGCTGTTTATCTGGCCTGGTTACTGACAGGATCTTGACATGCCTTTATTAATTTCATTCTCTGATTCTAAAATATTCCTTCATCCTCTACCCTTCTGCTATCCAACCATGTCTACTTTCATCATTTGCATAACACACTCTTATTCGTCAATGCTCAATTCTTGCTTCACCCCCTTCGAATGCCTCACCTATCTCCCACCCCTTGAACCCTGCAACACTGAGGACTGGATAAAGTACCCTTATATGATCTCATTTTTATGCTAGCTAGTGTACTGTATTATGCTGTTTGAGTGCCTCCAGGTGAGAAATGATTTCTTATTCACCTTTCTCACTGAGTACTGTACCTGACATTTACTAGGTCCTTCAGAAATATTTGTTCTACTAAATTGAATAGGATTTAAGTTCTTCCTATTCAGTTTAACAATTCCTAAAGCTCTATTAATATGGGCAAAAAGAGTTGAGAAGAATTGAACATATGTTATGGAATAAACTATGTAGTTTTAAGCATGATAGAAAGAACAAAGAATATATAAAAGCAGATTAGAGTAGTATATGGTCTTAGTATAAATGACCTACCTTTTCACTCTAAGGTGTAGTGAAACTCTGTTAGGAATCCCCCTGGGAATATCTCTCTCCCGGATTTGGCAGAGATCTGTTTCTGCTATTTTTACCTTTCTTTTTAAAATCACCCACTGTCCTTATTTTGTTCCCAAACCAGTTCATGTCTGTCTAATTATTTCCTTTTATAAGAGCTTCTATACAAGTGTCAGATAACTCTCAGTTTCTTCTGTAATTGATCCAAGCTGACTTTAATGTAGCATCTTTTTCAACTATACTTCTATAACCCTACCACAGATATGAAGATTGCCAAAATTTTTATGCCAATCTTTTCCAAGTCAGTCTCTGCCAAATATTACTGAGACTCTGCTTGAGAATTCCTAGAGATAGTTTCACTTCTTATTGCTGAAGGCCCCTTTGGTATTTTAGAGAATATTACAATATTATAAAATAACTTCTAAGCTAAATAAACCTCTTCTCATAATATTAGAAAAATATTCTGTTGTTACATGACATTGCAACATCCAAATGCCTCATACTTATTAATGTTCCATGTATATACATGCATTAGCCACTGACAAATTGCAATTTCCAGTACGTTCATAGTGTAAAAATTCATAATGAATCATACAGTCTCTATTTAAATATAAACTTTATTCAATACATTTTATATACTTTTAATAGGTACGTCTCTTCATTCCCCATTTAATTTCCCCAACTATTTATTTTTTTAATTGTTAAATTTATTGCTGTGACATTGGTTATAAAAATTACATAAATTCCATGTGTACAGTTCTACAGTATATCATCAATGTGTAGTGTTATGTGTTCATCACCCAGAGTCAATTCTTTTTCCATCACCATATATTAGAGACTCTCCCTGCTCTCCCACCTGCCTCCACCACATCCTCAGATAACCACTAACCACTAAACTATTAATTGTGTCCATGAGTTTTTGTTGCTCTGTTGTTTTCAGCTTCGTGTTTCACAAATGAGTGAAATCATATGGTTCTTGCTTTTTTCTGTCTGGCTTATTTTGCTTTGCATGATGGTCTCAAGGTCCATCCTTGTTGTTATAAATGGCCTATTTCATTTTTTCTTATGGTTGAGTAATATTTCATTGTGTGTATGTACCACAACTTTATCCAGTCATCTATCAATGAAACTTTAGCTGTTTCCATGATTTGGCCACTGTGAATAGTGCTGTGATGAACATTGGGGTGCATATATCTTTGTGGAATGAGGTTTTCAAAGTTTTTGGATAGATACCCAGAAGTGAGATTGCCAGGTCATATGGTAACTCTATTCTTGAATTTTTGAGGAACCTTCATACTGTTCTCCATAGTCATTGTACCAGTTCACATTTCTACCAGCAGTGTATGAGGGTTGCTTTTTCTCTACAACTTTTCCAACAATTGTTACTCCTTGTCGTGCTGATTATAGCTTTTCAAACATGTGTGAGGTGGTATCTCATTGTGGTTTTGATTTGTATTTTCTTAATAGCTAATGAAGTTGAGCATTTATTCATGTATCTGATAGACATTTTTATGTATTCATGGGAGAGGTGTATGTTCAGGTGCTCTGCCAATTAATTAATTTGAGTGTTTGTTTTCTGTTCTTGAGTTGTACAATTTCATATATTAGTCCATTATCAGAGGCATTGTTTGCAAATATTTTCTCCCATCTGATTGGCTGTCTCTTTGCTTTTTTGATGGCTTCTTTTGCTGTGCAGAAGCTTTTTAGTTTGATATAGTTCCATTAATTTATTTTGGCTTTTACTACCTGGACCTTTGAGGTTAGGTTCATAAAATCCACTCTAAATCCAAGGTCTATAAGTTTAGTACCAGTGTTTTCTTGTATACAGTTTATTGTTGTGGGTCTTATGTGTAGGTCTTGAATCCATTTTGAGTTAATTTTGGTATCTGGTGATGGTTCGCAGATCACATTTATTCCTTTGCATGTGGTTTTCCAATTTTCCTGGCACCATTTACTGAAGACGTTTTCTTTTCTCTATTACCTGTTTTTTGCTCCTTTGTCAAAAATTATCTGTCCATATATTTGTGAGTTTATTTCTTGGTTTTGAATTCTGTTCCATTGGTCTTTGTCAGTTTTCTGCCAATACCAAGCTGTCTTGATTATTCAAGGTTTGTAGAATAGATTGAAATTGGGCAGTGTGATGCCTCCAGCCTTATTCTTTTTAATGTAAAATTGCTTTGGCAATTCAGGGCCTTTTGCTGTTACATATGGATATGATGATTCTTTTATGTAATTCCTGAAAGAATATCTGTGGGATTTTTATGGGAATTACATAAAATCGGTATTTTGCTTTGGGTAATATAGCCATTTTAACTATGTTGATTCTTTCAATCCATGAACACAGAACATCTTTCCATTTCTTTGTGTCCTCTTCAATTTCTTTTAGTAGTGTTTTATAGTTTTCCATGTATGTCCTTCACTTTCTTTGTTAAGTTTACTTCTAGACAGTTTATTCTTTCATTGCAATTGCAAAAGGTATAGTTTGTCTCATTTCTTTTTCTGGAGTTTTGTTGTTGGTATATAGAAATGCAATTGATTTTTGTACATTGATTTTATATCCTGCACCTTTACTATATTTTTCATTATTTTTAATAATTTTTGGTAGAGTCTTTAGAAATTTCTATATAAAGGATTATGTCATCTGCAAAAGTAACAGTTTAACTTCTTCTTTCCCAAGTTGAATGCCGTTTATTCCTTTCTCTTGCCTGATCAGTCTGGTTAGAACTGCCAGTACTATATTGGATAGCAGTGGTGACAGGGGACATCCTGTCTTGTTCATGATTTTAGTTTAGGAAAATAGGCTTCAGTTTCTCTCCATTCAGTATAATATTAGCTGAGGTTTTGTCATATATAACCTTTATTAGGTTGAGATACTTTTCTTCTATCCCCATTTCATTAAGTGTTTTAATCATAAGTCAGTGTTGTATCTTGTCAAATGCTTTTCTGCATCAATTGATGTAATCATATCATTTTCATCTTTTAGTTTGTTTATGGGGTGTATCACATTGATACTTTACATACGTTGAACCATCCTTGTGGTCATGGGAATTCTACCTACTTGATTGAGGTGTATAATCTTTTCAAGCATTGTTACATTTTATTTGTAGTATTTTATTTAGAATTTTTGCATCTGGGTTCATCAGAGATTTTGGTCTATAGTTTTCTTCTTTGTGTTATCCTAACCAGGCTTTGGTATTAGGATTATGTTGGCCTCCTGAAAAAAGTTAGGAAATATTCCTCTTCTTCAATTTTTTGGAAGACTTTGAGGAGAATAGGCATGAGTTCCTCTTTGAATGCTTGATAAAACTTGTTGGCTAGACCACCTGGTCCTGGGCTTTTGCCTTTGGAGAGGTTTTGGTTGGCTGTTTCGATTTCTTTACTGTTTATTGGTCCATTTGGATTGTCCAGTTCTTGCTTCAGTCTCGGTAGACTATATGTTTCTAGAAACTTGTCCATTTCTTCAAGGCTGTTAAATTTAGTGGCATATAGTCCTTCATAATATTTTCTTATGATCTTTTGTATTTCTTTGGTATCAGTGGCAATTTCTTTTTTCATTTCTAATTTTAGTTATTTGTGTTTTTTCCCTTTGTTCCTTGGTGAGCCTAGCCAGGAGTCTGTCAATCTTACTGATTTTTCCAAAGCTCTTCATTGCATTTATTTTCTCTCATTTTTCTGTTTTCTATTTCATTTAGTTCTTCTCTAATTTTTATAATTTCTTTGCTTTTGCTGACTTTGGGAATTTTTTGTTGATCTTTTTCTAGTTCTTTAAGATTGGATGTTCGGTTGTTTACTCATGCTTTTTCCTGTTTCTTGAGATAGGCCCAAATATAATAAATTTCCCTCTAATTACTACTTAAGCTGCATCCCAATAATTTTGATATGTTGTATTATCATTGTCACTTGTTTCTATGTATTTTAACTTCTTCCTTTATTTCTCATTTTTAAATAACATGTTTTTCAATCTTTATTTATATGTGGTTTTTTCCTGGGGTGTGTGTGTGTGTGTGTGTGTGTGTGTGTGTGCAGCTAATCTCCAATTTCAAGGCTTCTTAGAAGGTTATAATTTTTTCCCCTGGCTGCCTTGAAAGAAATTCTTCCTTTGTCTGTGATTTTTGACATCTTTAGTATAATGTGCCTTACAGAAGGTCTGGTACAATTCAGGTAGTTAAGTGTTCTGTTTCTTTCTTGAATTTGGGATTTTATGTCTTCCCATAGGGTTGGAATGTCCTCATCTACTACTTGTTTGATTAAGATCCTATTTAAATTTTGTTCTGTTTCTTTTGGTATTCCTGTTATCCTAATGCTGTTCTTCTAATGGAGTCAGATAGTTCTTGTGGATATTTTCCTTCTTTTTATCTCAAATCTCTGTCTTTTTCATTCTGTTCAATTTCCATGTTTCTATCTTCAATGTCACTACTTCTTTTCTTCATCTGGTTGGCTCCGCTTTCTATGCTAGTTAGTTAATGCTTTATTTCTTTTATTGCATTGTTTATCTTCCAAAATTCTATTTGATTCTTTTTTTTATAGTTTCAATTTCTTGTTAAAGTGTTCCCTTTGTTCATAGTTTTTTTATATATCATTTATCTGGGTCTGAGTACTCAGCTAGTATTCACTGAGCTGTCTGTGTATTTTTAGAACTGCAATCTTGAATTCTGTGTCACTTAGATCATATATTTCCAAATCTATAAGTTCCTTTTCTGGAGATTTTCTGTCTTCTCTCTGAGATGCTTTGTTCCCAAAGGAGTTCATTGTAGTTTATGTATTTTTCTTCCTGGGCATAAGGGCTTTTTCCCCCCTGGCAGATATGGAGAGGTTTTACTGCAGTGTCTTACAGTATTTTGTTTTAGTTGTTAGATTTTCTCACTCTTGGAACTTTCCTAGAGTGTGGGCCTCTCCTCTTTGATCCAGTTGCATTGGATCCAACTTTACTTTGGGCAAATGTGATGGGCTATATTCTCTGCCTCTGAGATCTGTGCAGACAGAGGCTGCTGTGCTTTTTATTTACAGTTTTCCTGAGCTTCCTTGCTGGTTCCCTCGTGGGCGAAGTTAGTTGGGGAGAGCTCAGGACAAGGGAATTGCAGCACAGGGAATTGGTGGTTTGGGAGAGAGCAAAGAAAAGCAACCAGGGTTTTTGTTCACAGTCTCTGCCTAGAAGTGGGGGCAGTGTGGTTCATCACTGTGGTTCATCATTGCTCATTACCCTGGGTGCTGGCTCAGCTGTGAGACAGCCAGTTCCTCTGTCAGGAGCACTCAGGGCCAAGGTGGGTATACTCTGCAACATAAGCCTGCTCTCATGTCAGGGGAGTGTCCAACTGTGCCTGGTATGTGCTGCAATACCAACTTGGTCCTCCGTCAGGAGTGCCCAGAAGCTCTGGTGGCTGCGTGACACCAAGCATGTCAGGAGTCCACCAGAGCTGGGGGATGTGCCTCACAGAGCAAGCTTGGCCCTTCACCAGAAACACAGCAGCATTGAGGGATAGGAGCCACTTTATTTCTTTCCCTTAGAGGCTTCTGCTCTCCATTCCTCTGCCCCGCTTGGATTGTGTTGTGCTTCAGCTTGCTTTAGCCCATTTCCCCTGGCCCTCTCTTCAGTCCTTCTTCTGCTAACCCTCGGTTTTTGAAGTCCCTTCTCTGCAGTGCTACCTTCCCTTTTCTCTTGCTTGTCTACCTTTCTCTGTCCTTTAGGTGTTTTCTTGTGGTGGCTGGATCTCTCAGCTGAGGCTGTGTCACTTGGGGATTCCTTTGTCAGATGTTGGCTGCTCAGTTTATAATTTCCAGGAGAAGTTTCAGGGAAGTCCTCTCATGTCACCATCTTGATCCTCATCCTTATCCGCTTTTTATATTTTAATATGATAATTTTGGGTAAATTTCAGGTATCAGCTAAAGTAGGAGTCAACACATATATTCTTGGCTCTTCTTCAAACTTCTTCATAACACCAAATCTTAAAAATCTACTATTCATTTAGTTTTCTTGTAGCTTTAAATTTTTCAAAATAAAAATGTGTAGAAAACATGTAATATTTTTACAGAGGAAGTAGTAGCAGCACTTAAAATAGCAATTACTGTCTACTTCCACCACAACTAGTCATGTGGATATTTTCAAGATATTGCTGTCAATGGACTTAAAGCAATAGTTGAAAAAATAATACATTAATGATGTCACATTCTGAAAAGCAAAGAGACAAAAAAATGTATACACTAGAACACCTCAAAACAAGCAGTAGAAAGATAATCTGTAGGCAAGTAAAGGAAGAGAAATTTTAGAATTTTATGATAAAAATTATATATCAAAAAAAAGCACAAAATTAAAATAGGCAACAAAAATAGTTATGAACTGGAATAAATCTATTAGCCAGCTATATAATCTTTTAAAATGAAAAAAGAACTGCATCCAATAAAAGTATTCTACTAGATTAAAATTTCAAGCAAAATCATTTTTAAGCCCAAAGGATATTCGTCAGTAATAATGTTGAGGAAATAACAATCATAATAATAAAAATAGTAGTTTTATAATATTAGATTCATAGCTTTTCCACTTGTAAACATAATAAATGCTTACTATGGAAAGTTTGAGGATTAAAACAAATCAATAGAAATAACACTCATAAATCTATTCCTCAAAGAGAATTACATTTTTATTTTTCTTTGCACATGCTTAACTATCTAAAATAATATGAAAATTATGTTGGTCTTTAACATTTTATATTATTTACATTGATAGTGTTTTCTTTGTCATTGATTTATTTATAAAGAATTGAGGTCCTATTAATGTGGTTTAGGCAAATAATGGTAAATTTTGGTATGTATAAATAAAAAGGTTATTGAAAATGCTGGGAATAAGCTTATTTGGGCTTGTATACTTTAACAAATTAATTGAAAATTCATCTGTATCCAATGCATTTTTCTCTGTTTGTTTCATTCTCAGTCAGTTTTTTCACAAGATGGCAAAAAGTTCCAAAATGCTTTTCACTTACTTTTTATTTAAAAATTCATATGGAAAACTTCTGCCTTGTCAACAATACTCCCAGGGAGGGTTCCCCTTGGGGGTCCCTCACTCAATCCAAGGGGACATAGCATTGTTTAACTCAGCCTTTTATTGCCTGGATAACTTAGAAATCATTGATAATAAGCTGAATCCAAAGCTCTGAGCCTAGGAATCACATACTAGATAGAGAAAAGAAGAGTCTAAAAAATGAGCTGAAGGTCACACAACCAGACTCATAAGCAGATTAAATTTGGGTATAGAACAATAATCATGAGTTCCTTTTTGTATAAATTCTGCAGTCTCAGCAAATAGTCAGAAAGGCCATGAACTAAAAAGTCCATGTATTCTAAGACATATGGAAATTAGGATCAAGACAACAAATATTTAGAAGAAAATGTTTCAGTGAGTTAATATTACATCACTGTAAATCAATATCATAGAATCCAAATAACAAAGTACAATTAAAATATACTAAATGAGTTAAACAAAAGCCTACACTCAACTTTAAAGAAAAGTGCATTGGTTTTCACCTAATGACAATAAATTCCTTCCTGTCAAATAATAGACTAAAACAGGTGTTCATCTTCCAAATCAAGTTCAGTAATATATGGAAAGCTATGATACAAGGCAAACTGTCATCCAAGATTAGCATGTAGTTTTGCACTTGATATAAAACCATAATTTCTGAAAATATTCATCATCCTTTGAAAATTTTATCAAACTGCAGAAGACCAGAAATTTTGCAAGTAATTCATACTCTACAATAATTTGCAGAGAACTTGGTGGGCATGAGAGGAAACAAAATATGAATGAATAGCTTTCCTACCATGTTCAGCTTATATTACAATGAATACATTTTAATTTTTCCTTTGGAATTTTTAAATGAAAAGAAATTTACACTAAAATTTGTATACCATATGTCTGAATATCTTTAATAGTTTTAGAACATAGATGATGCATAACCTTTGTTATTACTGGTTGTACAAAACAAAAATCTCTTATTTCAATTTTTTGTTAGATTTCGCTCTTAAAATTAAAAAAATAATTATTCAAGTTTAGAAATCAATTCTTGATCTACAGAAATTTCGTAGTCCCAATTTGTAAGGTATAATCAAAATTTTACTGATAGAAAACATGCCCTAAGGAATTCAAAGCAAACTCATTAATAATAGTATTTAGAAGAAATAGAACATAATGTTCACATTTATTTGTAGATGGTTTGATTTTGCAAGACTTTTTCAAATAATATTCTTTCTATAATTATTTAAAAAGTAATTTATAGTCTTTTTTTATTAAATATATTGAGGTGACATTGGCCAGCAAAATTACATAAGTTCCAGGAGTACAGTTCTTTATTGCCTATGTGTTGCATTGTGTTGTCACCACTCAGAGTCATTTCTGTTTGAATTCTTCTCCCTTCCTCCTCACTTTCCCTATGGCAACCACTATAACATTGTCTATGTCCAAAAACATTTTTATTTTGATTTTCCATTTTTTCTGTTCTTTAGATTGCACAATAAGTAAGATCATATGCTAATTATCTCTCTCAGTCTGACTTAATTCACTTAGCATATCTTCTAGTGAAAGTAATGTTGCAAAAGATCAGATTTTATTCTTCTTTATGGCTGAGTAATGCTCCATTGTGTAAATACACCACAGCTTCTTTATCCAATCATTTATTTATTGATTGATGGACATTTAGGTTGTTTCCATACCTTGGCTATTTTGAATAATGTCGCAATATATATAGAGGTGCATATATTTTTTTCAAATTAGTGTTTTGGCTTTTTTTGGATAAATACCCAGGAGTGGAATTGCTAGTTCATATGGTAGTTCCATTTTCAACTTTTTGAGGAACCTCCATACTGTTTTTCAATAGTGATTGGACAAATTTGCAGTCCCACCAACAGTGCAAAAGTGTTCCCTTTTCTCTACATCCTTGCCTACACTTTTTGATCAATTTACTCATGAAAGTCATTTTGATAGTAGTGACATTGAATGTCATTGTGGTTTTGATTTGCATTCTCTGATGATTAGTGATGTTGAACATCTTTTCATGTGTATCCGCAATTTGTAGGTACTCTTTGGAGGAATGTCTATTCAGGTCTTCTACCCATTTTTTAATTGGGTTGTTTGTTTTTTTGGTGTTGAATTTTTATATTTCTTATAAATTTTGGATATTAATCTTTTATCAGATGACTCACTAGCTAATATTTTCTCTCATTTTGTGGGATGTCTTTTTGTTTTATTGCTGTTTTTTTTAATTTTTTGCTTTAAAAAATCTTTTTTAGTCTGTTACAGTCTCACTTGCTTACTTTTTTCTTTGTTTCCCTTGCCCAAGAAGATATATTATTGAAAGTATTGCTGAAGGTAATGTCTGAGAGGTTATTTCCTATATTTTCTTCTAAGAGTTTTGTTGTCAGGTCTCACATTTTGGTCTTTAATCTATTTTTAATTTATTTTTGTATGTGGTGTAAGAAGATTCTCCAATTTCATTTTTTTGCATATATCTGTCCAGTTTTCCCAGCACCATTTGTTGAAAAATATTGTCTTTATTCAATGTGCTTCCTTTCTTGTAGATTAATTGGCCGTATAGACGTGGTCTTATTACAAGGCTTTCTATTCTATTCCATTGATCTAAGTCTCTGTTTTTATGCCAATATCATGCTGTTTTGATAAATATAGCCTTGTAGTATAATTCGATATCTGGAAGCGTGATTCCTTCAACTTTGTTCTTCTTTCTCAAGGTTGCTGTGGCTATTCTAGGTCTTTTATCGTCCCATGTAAATTTTAGAATTTTACATTCTATTTCTATGAAGAATGGCATTGGTACTTGGGTGGAGATTGCATTGAATCTATAGATATTGCTTTGGGCAGTACGGACAGGCTAACCATATTAATTCTTCCTATTCATGAGCATAGTAAGTGTTTCCATTTATTTGTGTGTTCTTTGACTTCTCTTTTCAGTGTCTTATAATTTTCTGAGTGTAGGTCTTTTACTTCTTTGGTTAAATTTATTCCTACATATTTTATTTTTCTTGATGCAACTGTAAATGGGATTGTTTTCTTAAATTCTCCTTCTGCTAGTTTGTTATTGGTGTATAAGAATACAAATGATTTCTGGATATTGGTTTTGTATCCTGCTACTTTACTAAATTTATTTATCAGTTCTAATAATTTGGGGGATGAATATTTGGGATTCTCTATATACAGTATCACATTATCTGCAAATAATGAAATTTTTACTTCTTTTCCTATTTGGATGCTTTTTATTTGTTTTTCTTATCTGATTGCAGTAGATAGGACTTCCAATGCTATGTTGAATAAGAATGGTAACAGTGGACATCCTTGTCTTGTTCCTGATTTTAAGGAGAATATTTTTAGGTTATCTCCATTGAGTATGATGTTAGCTGTGGGTTTATCATATATAGTCCTTATTAAATTCAAATATGTTTCTTCTATTACCATTTTGCTGAGCATTTTTATCATAAATGGCTGTTGAATTTTGTCAAATGCTTTTCCTGTTTCTATTGAAATGACCATTAATTGATTTACATATATTTAACCAACCTTTCATTTCAGAAATGAACCCCACCTGATCATGGTATATGATTTTTTAATTATTGCTGAATTCAATTTGCTAACATTTTGTTGAGAATTTTTGCATCTATGTTTATTAAGGATATTGGCCTATAGTTTTCTTTTTTTGTAGTATCTTTATTTGGTTTTGGAATCAGGGTAATGGTGGCCTCATAAAATAAATTTAGGAGACTGCCCTCTTCCTGGATTTTTTGAAATAGTTGAAGAAGTATAGGTGTTATTTCTTTTTTTGAATGTTTGAGAAAATTCACCTGTGAAGCCATCTGGTCCAGGGCTTTTGTTTGTTGGAAAGTTGTGGATTACTAATTCAATTTCATTGTAAGTAATTGGCCTATTTAGATTTTATGTTTCTTCTTGATTTAACTTTAGAAGTTTGTATGTTTTTAAGAATCTATCCATTTCTTCCAGATTTCTAAATTTGTTGACTAATAGTTGTTTATAACATTTTCTTATAATTACTTGTATTTCTGTGGTGTTGGTTGTCACTTCTCCTCTTTCATTTTTGCAATTATTTATTTGGGTCCTCTTCCTTTTGTTCATGAGTAGTCTGGTTAAGAGTTTGTTACTTTTGTTTATCTTTTCATAGAAATAGCTCTTGGTTTCATCGATCTTTTGTATTGTTCTTCTCAGTCTCAATTTTGTTTATTTCTTCTCTGATTTTTATTATTTCCTTCTTTGTGCTGATTTTAGGCTTGGTTTGCTGTTCTTTTTTCAGTGCTTTTAGGTGTAGGATTGAGCTGTTTAGCTGAGATTTTTCTTCTTTCTTTAGGTAGTCCTGCCTTGCTGTGAATTTAACTCTCAGGACCGCTTTTGCCGTGTCCCATAGATTTTGGGTAATTCTATTTTTTCCTGTTTGTCTCAAGGTACTTTTTGATTTCTTCCTTAATCTCACTGCTAACTGATTCATTGTTTGGTATGATATTGTTTAGTCTCCATGTGTTTGTGCATTTTTCAATTTGCTTTTTTAATTGATTTCTAGTTTTATACTGTTGTTATCAAAGAGGGTACTTGATATGATTTAAATTTCCTTAAATTTATTAAAATTGTTTTGTGGCCTAACACATGGTCTATCTTGGAAAATGTTCCATGTGCATTTGAAAAGAATGTGTATTCTGGTACTTTGGAATGTAATGCTCTAAAAATATCAATTAAATTCATCTGCTCTAGCGTGTCATTTAAGGCCACTGTATCTGTATTGATTTTCTGTCTGAAAGATCTGTCCATTAGTGTCAGTGGGGTATTAAAGACCTCTACTAAGATTGTGTTACTGTTGATGTCTGCCTTTATGTCAGTAAATACTTGCTTTTTATGTTAGATGTTCTTATGTTGGGTGCCTAAATGTTTATAAGAATAATGTCCTTCTGTTGTACTGATCTCTTTATAATTATGTAATGTCTTTCTTTGCCTTTCATTATAATCTTTGTTTTAAAGTTTATTTTGCCCAATATAAGTATTGCTACCCCACTATTTTTTCATTTCCACTTGCATAAAACATTTTTTTCCTTTTACTTTCAGTCTATGTGTATCTTTACTTCTGAGGTGAGTCTCTTATAGACAATACATGCCCAAGTCTTACTTTCTTATCCATTCAGCTACCCTATATCTTTTTATTGGAGCATTTAGTTCATTTACATTTAAAATGATTATTGGTAGGTACATAGTCATCACCATATTATTATCCATGTTTTCTATTTTCTTTTGTTTGTTTCTTTTCTCCTTTCTTCTGCTTAAAGAAGTCCCTTTAGCATTTCTTGTAATGCCAGCATGGTGGTAGTGAATTCCTTTAGCTTTTCATTACCCGGGAATTTCTTTATCACTGCTTCAATTTTAAATGATAGCCTTGCTATGTGGAGTAGGCTTGGCTGTGGGCCTTTGATTTTAATTACTTTGAGTATTCCCTACCATCTTTTCTGGCCTGCATGATTTCTATTGAGAAATCCACTGATAGTGTTTTGGGAGCTCCCTTGTAGGTAAATTGTCTTTCCCTTGCTGCTTTTAGGATTCTCTCATTGTTTTTAACTTTTGTCATTTTAATTATGATGTGTCTTGGTGTGGGCCTGTTTGGGTTTATTTTTATTGAGAGTCTCTGTGCTTCTTGTATTTGTGTGTCTATTTCTTATGCCACATTAGGGAAATTTTCAGTTACTATTTTTTAAAACAAGTTCTGAGTCCCTTGCTCCTTCTCTTCTCTTTCTGGTACCCCTATGATCTAAATGTTGTTATGCTTGATGTTATCCCAGAAGCCTCTCAGGCTATCCTCATTGCTTTAAATTCTTTTTTCTATTTGCTCTTTCATTTGGGTATGTCCTACAACCTTGTCTTGCAGATTGCTGATTCAATTTTCTGCTTTATCTGACCTGCTGTTGAATTCTTCTAGTGTAGACTTCATTTCAATTATTTTTGCCTTTCAGATTGAGTGTTTTTTATGGTTCTATGTCTTTCTTTATGGTTGCTATCTCATTGGTGAAGTTTCCATAAGTTCCTTAAGCATTCTCATAGCCTGTTCTCTAAACTCTTGCTCTGGTACGTTGATTTCACTAAATTTTGGGGTGAGGGGTTGTTCCTTTATTTGAAATGTGTTTTCTTGTTTACTCATTCTAGCTTCTTCTCTTTGTTTGCTTCTATGGAGTAAGTATATCTCTTGTGTCTCTTAGTCTTTGCTTAGTGACCTTAGGTAGTGCATACTGTGTGATCCAATAGAACAATCTCTTCTATCTCCCCCATGTAATCTAGAATTGTTCCTTGAGTCTGTTGTGTGTGTTATGAAGTTGTATTTGAGTGCTATGTATCTCACAGCACATTATTAACTGTTCAAGAGTGGTGGCAGAGTAACACCAAAAGCTTCCCAGTTTGTTGCAAACAGCCACTCTTGCTGAAGTTTGTAAGAAAGTCTTTACCTGTTAGTAAAGTAGGTATGATCACTCATCCACTACAGTGCTTTCATGTTGACAGGGCAAGTCTCTAAGGAGCTTGTGTTCACTTTTGGAGAAGAAAAAGACAAAAAACAGACACACATGAAACACAAACAAATATGCACACACACACACACACACACATACACACACACACACACACGCACGCACACGCACACACACACAAAGAAAATTCTCTAAGTACCCTGAGGTCTATCACTCACAGCATACCATTTGCTGCAAGTAGAGTGGGACTGATCACTGGACCTCCCAAAGTTTCTCTATGTGGGCAGGGCAAAACTTCAGGGTGCCTGTGCAAACTTTGAAAGAAAAGAAGAGAAAGAAGTATTAATAATAATGATGAAAAAAGAAAATAATAAAAATATAAAAACTAATGATTAAAAAATAAAGAACTTAAATAAAAATATATAGAAAAAAGTTAAGAAAATAAGAAAATTTAAGAAATAAAGTTAAAGACATAAAATACAGAATGAAATAAATCATGAAAAAGAGTTTAAAAAATTAAAAGAAAAAAATAATTTTTAAAAAAGGCAAAAAGGTAACATGAATAAAAAGTTTTATGTAAGCCCCACAGTAGAAGATGAGAGAATAAGTAAAAATGGAAAAAAAAGTTGAATTAAGTAAAAAGAAAAAACAACAAAAAAAATTATTTTCCTTGCCCTCTTGCTGTGGATCCTGCAGTCTGATGCTTGTAGCACTCTTTTTGTTGCCCCGTAGGGGCAGCAGAGTGGCACCAAAACTCTGGTAAGTTGCAGACAGCTGCTACTGCAGAAGTCTGCAAGAATGTGTTTCCCCACTAGTTGGGTGGAGCCAGTCACTCAGTCAAATGAATTTGAATTGGGGAAATCTACAGTGTGCCTGTTCACACTTTGAAAGTAAAAAGAAAGAAAGAAAATAAAAGAGAAAATGGTAATATTAATAAAAAAAATTAAATTAAAAAATTAAATCTAAAAACTATAAAGATATATAAAATAGAAATTAAGAAAGTAATGATAAAAAATATAGAAAATAAAGAAAAGTATTTTTTAAAATAATTAAATAATATTTTGGAGAGTTCAGTGGTTTTTTCACTCATATTTCACTTTTAGCTGTGCCAGGGGAGAGTGGAGAGCAGCAGAGTAACACTGAACTCTCCATATTGAAAAAATATGAAAAAGCAAAAATACAAAACTAAACTAAAAAAACACTAGGATGAAGCTGATGGGTCTGCCACCCTGGGTGCCCTACTGGGTAGGCAGGGCACAGCTCCAGGTTATCTGAGCAAAATTCTGGGATGTCTGTGTGTGTGGTTTTGGGGGGAGAAAAACCCTTTTTCTTAAAGAATTCTGTGACTTCCTTCCTGCAGCCAGCCTCTTGGCTTCACTGTGGGGTTTTTTTTGTTTTTTGTCTGCTTTGGAGGGGTTGCCTAGAAGGGTGGGGCTGCTTGGCCTCATTAAAAAGCTGTTAAGACCCATTTCTGCACCTGGTAGGGTGAAGTTGGGCACCTGGTAGCCTAAAACACTGTGGTAGATGTAGTTTAAGCTGTAATGGATGTGTTTTGGGAGTGTGTAGTGAGCATGCGTGGATTTTTTTAGACCAGTGAGGTCTGAGTTTTGGGGGAGGGTTTAATAAAGAAGAAAATGGTGTCTGCCTGTGTGCCACACATGTGGTGCTTTCTGCGCTCAAACAATGGGACCCTCCAACCCCCACCCCAAAACCTCACAGCTTAACCTTTCCTGGTATGACTCTGCCACCTCCAGTGATGCTGTCCCTCTTCTAAACAACAGGTGAGCATGGCAAGCAGCCAAGCCCATACACATACCCCACCGGAAAGCACCTGGACTTCTAGCCGATTTCTTTCCCATTCACACAGATAAGCAGAATTCCTGATGTTTTTAATTGCCAGATGTAATGACTTTTCCTCTCTCTTACCCAGGTTCCTGGGCTGGAGGGGTGGGTGCAGGGTGGACTCAGCACCCCTCACTCCTCTGTGGGAGTCCCTGAACTCAATGTTTCCCTCCCAGAGCTCCCTCACTATACATAGATGTGAGGTCACCCTATTTTTCAACTAGTTTCAATTGGGCTTCCTTTTCTATATCTTCAGCTGTCAGGGTTCTGCTCAGTCAGTCCTCCAATGTTTCCCAAGGTTGACTGTTACCCTATGTATCTGCAACCTTGATGTGATCAGGGAGGTTGTAGATGCATTGTCCACCTGATCCACCAGCCTCCTTGATCTCTAGTAATTTATAGCCTTAGTGAAGTACTAGTAAACTATATCAACTACATCAAATTGTAATATACAAAAGGATCAACAGTTTTTCTTGATTAAAAAAAGGCAGATTATTTGGTCCTTACCAGGTTATTCTGCTCAGGTGAACTGTAGACCACTATTCCAAAACACTGATAATGGGGAATATTTACATAATGCTATAGAGGAGGAGACCTTTCTGAGCCTCTTAGTAAAAGCAACATCTAGACAGAAGAGATAGACAAATTTGACAAATAAAAGTTTAAAACTAAAGTACATGTCAAAAAACACTGATAAAAATGAAAAAGCAAATAATAAATTGGAAAAACTTTTTAAAACAAAACTCAAGGGTAACTGATACATTAAAATATTTTTAAAATGAATAAAAAAGTAAGCATTCTAATATAAAAGCATTATATGATTTTAGAAATCAATAACTGTATCTGTTAAATACCAAGAAAAATTAAGCAATTAGCACTGAGAATTATAGCTATTGAGAAGTATAAAGAGAATCTATGAAGATCAGACGAGACAAAGAAGAGTGTGGAGTTAGGGTCATAAAGGCTTATAACAAGCTGAAGTTTTGAGAAAGCTCAGTTAGAAGACAGAGTAGTAGAAAGAGTAGAAAGAGAAAAGTCAATACAAAGAACATACTGGAAGCACTGCTGCCAAGCTCCTGATAATTCATGAACTTCTGCTGCTGAAATTATTAGAGCTGTCTTGGATCAAGTTCCATTTGTATCATGGCCAGCTGTACCATGATTTCAATCCTTGGAATCCTTTTCTATCTCTGTCTCTTTAATTGACCTAAATGTTTCCTTACCATAGAACTCTCATTATTAAGACAACTTGAGTGAGTCTCTGTTTTCTTCAAAATGAAAGATTCTAACTGGAACATCTGCAGAATTTTATCTAATGCATCAATCTTGGTGAGTAAACTAATACATATTTGGCCTTGAAAGTCAGAAGCATGTTTCTATTTTTCCCTAGGAACAAATAGCATTAAGGTCATGATATACTGTTGCATCTTATACAGCCACTTAAATAATTCCATTCTACATTTACATGCAAGAATCTATTACATACAATGTAAGATTTTATGGGGAGCAGTTATGTCTTTTTTCTTTTAAGACCCCAACATATACATATTACTGTATAGTTGATAAGATAGGGTATGTATCTAAATTAATTGTGATCTCTCTATATTCTTTCTTGTTTTATCTTGCTGGAGTCAGAAACACAAATTCTGAAATTAAGATCTTCACCTTTTCTCTTAAATTAATAGTACCATTATTTTAAATCAATACTCTCATTTTAAAAATGTTTTTAATGATATAATCAGAAGTAACTTGGTTTTTTTATTACATCAGTAGCACACATTTGATAAATAACATTTTAAAAGCATTTCAGTGTGTGCATATTTTCTTAAACAAGTTTAATATATACATATTTAAATATATATTTATATTTTCTATGTACAAATTGCTATTGGTCATTCATATCTCATTATGTGGCTTTCATATCATGATCCTTAAATAGCTTCAGTTACTTAAATTCTTTAGTATGTGACTGTGAAGAAGAATGAAACAGGTAGATAGATGGATGCATATATACACATACTTTTTTACTTAGTATTCCAAATAACAGCTCATTTTTGTGAATTAAGTCAGAAACCACTTACAGTGTTTATCCGAAGAAGTGTTCACTTGACAAAATAAAGAAACTGAAAATTAATCACATATATCTGGGACCCTATCTTCACACGAAAGCAGATCAGCATTTTGGTGCCTAACAAATGCTCCTTTTAAGAATCATTTACGTTTACCAAGCATTCTAAGTTACTGGCTTAGTGTAGTTTTGTCTGCAATAAAATCACCAGGTTGTTAAGGTTTATTGCTGAGATTTATAGAGTGGGGTTAATCCAGATTATCTTTTTCTGAAAATAAACATGATTTTGTCAAATTCCACTTCTAATACACACAAACACAACATCCCAGCAAAGAGAATAAAATTACATTAAAAATAAAGCTAGATTACAGAAAGAGATTAAACTGAAAATTGTCTCCATTCTGGAATTTGAGCATAATTTGTGCTTAAAATAACAACCTTGGGGCATCTTAAAGAGTTTAATGACAATTGATGTATTTCTTAAAATTTGTAAGCTCAGAGACACTTAGTCCATCTTAAGACCGATAGAATAAAAAGCAATGAACAGAAAAAAACTGTTTCAGGATTTGTAGTTACAAGTTCAAAATATGTGCTGAGATTAGGCCTCAGTACCATCTCTGTTTCATATAGAACTAAAACTGATGTGAACTATTGGAAGTATGCTTCATATTAGCACTGTCTGGTATCAATAGTTCACAGAAAATATGAGAATTTTTGGCAGAGGGTTAGTGTTATTAATACCAACCCCAAATTGGGGGAGATGACATTCTTGCATTATTCTTACTAGAACACCACAAGTGACCAAGGCAAATCCCACATTTATAATAGCCCCACAAAAATGCAGCCCGTGAATTAAGGAAGCAGCTTCTCATTTAAGCACTACTCATAATTCAAAAACAGAGATACCTTGCCAACAGAGTCATCAAGACACAGGAAATGCATGCACTTTCTAAAAGGCCTGCTGATGGATGCAGACACTTCAGCTATCATTCAGGCTTCAGAAGTTTCCATCAACATTCAGTTTTCAAACTGAGGGATATAGGTGGAGATTCTGCATGAAAGAAACAACTTTATAGAGTGTGGTGTTCAGAAACCATCAAGATAGAGAATATGACTGTTCTCATGGCAAGTTGTATTGGCAGACTAATATTTTACACTCTCTCTTTCAGAATGAGGTGAATTTCAGGCCCTATGTCCTTCCTGTGCTTCTTTGCATCTTAACTCTCATCTCTGAGCACCTGGTTATCACACACCTACACAAATAAATATCTCCATTTCAACATGAAAATTTGATAGGTGGAGTGTAATGAATACCCATACATACACAAAAAAAAATAGGGAGCAAATTTTCCCATTTCCTCATTAAGCACTCCCCCCTAAAAAAAAACTCTACCAAGGCAGAGCACTGACTTACCAAAAACAACAATTCGCATTACAGAAAAATAATTTTAGTTTCAAAGAGCTGCATACAAGTAACTTGTTTCTTTAATTTCTCACAAGAATAATACGTGAGTACTGCCTGTATATGTATATAAATAAAATACCCATACCAGTTATTTACCTTTTTTTAATAAGGATAATTTATTTCAAAAGATTATTGATGTCTCTCCAGCTCTTGAGAGGCAGAAAATATTTGTGAATTTTATTTTCTCCCAGCTGTTGCACAGTTTCCCAAATCTGCAGTCAAATTTTAGCCAAGGTACCTTGTTAAAAAAATTAAAATAAGATAGGACATAACAAAACATCCAAAGCAAAGAGACTAAACAAACAAACAAAAAACAGTATTGAAAGATAATAGGGGCTAGATATGAGGATCCAAGAAACAGATAACCCACTCAAATGACAAATAAGGAAATTAATTAGTTCACAGAACAAGAAACCCTGAAGAAAGGATACTTTAGGGTTATTTGTTTAGGGAGTTCCCTGGTGGTATAGTGGCTTAAGGCTTCGGTGCTCTCAATGCTGCGGCCTGAGTTCGATTCCCAGTCAGGGAACTGTCCACATAAAAAAAGGGGGGGGGGTATTTGTTTAGTAGCCCAAAGTCATCAGCAACAATCCAAGTTTTTGCCATCTTTCTACTGTCACAATCAGCTAGACAGCTTACTTCCTAATTGTAATATGGCTATAGTTCCTGGCATTGAATATTCTTATGTCAATAAAGGTAAGTGGAAAAAGTGACTATCTTTTTCTTGTATTTGTGTTTAAGAACTCAGAAACATTTCTCTGAACATTTTAGACATTGCTTTCAATCTCTTGGCCATATTTGGGTAACATGCCCAAACCAAAATCCATCATTGGCAAATTATGGGGCCTGATAATTGGCTTATACCCATAAGGATTTATTAAAGCACATAGGGATGACTGGACATAAAGCCAAAACAAAAGTTAGGCTGTATTTGCAAGAAAATGTTTGGGAGTAAGTGTTGTGTAAACAAGTATCAGGCTTACCTACATCCTCTCTAAAAAAATTGGTGTTCTAGTCCTCATATGTTTCTAACAATGTGGTAATAGGAATTTATCAATTCATTTCCCAATCTACTCTCTGAAAACATGGAAATTCACAGAGAAAGGCAATGGCTTTCCAAATGGATCACATCAGGTAGAAAAAAAATTATATTTTGCTGTGAAGTTGAAGAGATGAAACATCAGAAAACACAATTTGTAAATCAATCTCTTATATAAACCTGGCAAATTATACCAATTCCACCAGTTTCAAAACCCAGTAGCAAAGAGAGAAAATATAGTAGTTTTTAGATGTACAAACTCTGGAGTCACACTTCTATTATACAGTGGTATTGAAACTGGCTCACTCAGGCTTGAGGGAAACTGATGGTTATGGTTGAAGTGCTATAAAGTTGACCCTTGAACAACAAGGGGATAAGGATGCCAACCCCCATGCAGTCAAAAATTCACAGCCTGCTGTGGCTTTTGGCTCCCTCCAAAACTTAATTTCAGTGGGCCCTTCAAATCTAGGGGTTCAACCAACTGCTGATCAAAACAGCATTTTTGATTGGCAGCTATGACTCCACTGTTGGGAAACTTCAGGGGAGAATGCAAAAATACTTCTTTCCATCAATGCTTGGCTTAATTCACAGGTAAGAAACTGGATGAGATGAAGGGGCTAACTGTATTTATTGAAAAATAATCTATGTATAATTGAACCTGTGCAGCTCATACCTCTTTTATTCAGGATCATCTATACATACAATGATGTGCTAATATGAATTAGTTAGCAGCTCAGTGGCCTAACATTTGTAGATTGAAATCAACCATGATGAGCATGTTAAAACCAGAGAAAGCCTTAAATGCTATAGATCAAGTCTCCCCTCTCCCTCCTGAAAGCTGGTTAAACATTTACCAGCAAACTACTGCCATTTTCAGCTCTTGTCTTAGCTGGATAACCTTGCCACCTTATTCAGGCATTCCTTTATTTCCTTCATCTGTTGGTACTCAAAGATCCTACCACATAGATGTAATATGTTTTATAAACATCTAGCCACCTGTTAGATGTATTAGGAATGCCCAATAAATATACTTGCTATTGTTATTACTACAATTATAAAAGCAAGATTTTTTTGGAGGTTATAGTACAATAAATAACATATACAACAAACCCAAGAACTACAAACCTTGAACCTTCCAATAGTGCTTGGTCAATACTACTAATAATATAGAGGCAAATACACTCAACAAGAGCATTAATAGTTAATGCTTTTAGCTTGCAGTTTTGGTTTTCCTCAGAACTATTCACATACCATGGAGACCATTTTTCTAGAAATTCAGGTTTGGTGCCATAGCCTAACTATGAGACATCAATTTGGAAAAGGAATTTTGTTTAGTTTAATGAGATTGTTTTAAGTACTTGAAAAGGATATAGGAGACTGACATTCGTAAACATGCCTGACATTAGCTGGTGTTATATAGAGGGTGCCAAAAAAATGTATGCACATTTTAAGAAAGAAAAAAAGAACTGTATTAAAATGGCAACGCTAAATATATACTGACAATAAAGAAATGAATACAAATCACATTTGATTTCTGCAATCAAAAGAGGTTCTCAAAGTGGTTAGCATCAGTGTCCAGACACTTCTGATTATGGCAAACTACTGTTTGAGCAACATTAATATCTCTTAACAATGTGTATACATTTTTTTGGCACCCTGGTATTTGTCTGTTTAATCCTTATTGATACTCTTCATAGCCCTGTGTTTTGATTTTGACAAGTGTAACATGCAAATGTTAAATTTGGTCATCAGTTATCAGTGCCTCAGGCACTGCCCACATGTAAAACTTTGGGCTCTCGCCCCACCCATCTCAATCACATTGTGCTCCTTAGAACTGGAACTCAGGTTTACCAGATCCAATATCCATTTGTTATTCCATAACTTGTTATTATATAGTCTTGGACTCATTTCCTATAGATTTCTCAATGGATTTATAGGATCCCAGGTGGACTATTCTTTGTTGTCTAAGTTCATCAAGTTCTTTTTTAGCCTCTTGGTCTTTGTGTTTATTGTTTTCTTCTCTGGAAATGAGTGCACATTACTATCAACTCACTTCCTTCAGGTTTGTATTAGTTTGCTCAAGCTGCCATAACAAAATACAACAGATATTTATTTATTCACAGTTGTAGACACTAGAAGTCCAAGATGGAGATACCAGCATAGTTGGTTTCTGATGAGAAAACTCTTATCAGCTTGAAGATAGTGATTTCTTGCTGTGTCTTCACATGTTTTTTTCTTTTACTACGCACAAATAGGGAGGCAGGTAGTGGAAAGAAAGAAAGAAAGAAAGAAAGAAAGAAAGAAAGAAAGAAAGAAAGAAAGAAAGAAAGAAAAAGAAAGAAAGAAAGAAAGAAAGATAAGAGAAAGAAAAAGAAACAAACAAACAAAAGAAAAGAAAAAAAAGAAAGAGAATTTTGGTGTCTTTTTCTCTTCTTGTAAGGACACCAGTCCTACGGGATTAGGACTCTAATCTTATGCCCTGTGATTACTTCTGAAATTTAATCATTGGTCTGTTTGTGTATTGGAGATAAGGCAATGAACTCCTTCAGGGCATAGAATAAGTCTTTATTTTATATTCTCAGAAATTAACAGTGGCAGTGATAATAACACAGTAACAAATGTTTAGTAAATATGTTTAAATGCATGGGTGGATAAATGAAAATAAATTAATGTTGACCAGGAAGTATAACTTTTTTTCTTGGGCCATGAAAGGGAAAGAAGAAATGCTAGGCATGTGTATCAGGAAGGGTTCTGCCAGAAATAAAGGAAACAGCTCTAGGTATTTAGTGTGGGAAGGGATTTAACAAAAAGTATAATATTAAAGCCCATGGGAACTTGTGGGAAAATGACAATAATAATCTCAGTTGCCTGTATCATAAAATAGAATGAAGGGCAGAATACTCAGAAAGTGCAAAAGCCTTTTTTTTTTTTTTTTTTTTTTTTTTTTTTTTTTTTTTTTTTTTTTTTTTTTTTTTTTTTTACTTCTGCGAAAGCCTATGTTTGCCTACTGCTGCTTAGGAGACATAATGGTTTCTGCTCTTTTTCAGCCTGCTATATCTTTCATAAAAACTTACTGGAATCTTATCTGAAATTCTATTGGTGCAATTTTGGTAACTACATTCCAGATTTCTTAACCCATGCAATACAAAGTAACACATAAAAAATGATTTCTATAATAGTTGTCAATAAATAAACCATCACAATACGTAAGACAGAGTATGGGGATGGAGAAGAAGGAATATTTTTGCAAGGTAGACTCAATATAACATAAAGTATGGAAGCAAAACTGGAAAGGCATGAAATTGGAATGGGTGACTCCTGGAGAAGAATAAACATCAAGAGTGATTAAAAGGAATGGGAGAGTGAGATGGCCACCATCATCCAAATGATTACTTAAAAAATGTGAATGTGATGGAAAGAGAAGTCACGTTAGGTGGTGAACTTATTATACATCAAGTTTACAATGCACTGTAGAATTGTATGTCTGAAACCTATGTAATCCTTGCTAACAGATGTCACCCCAATAAGTCTAACAATAAAAATGAATAAAATTTTTAAAAAAGTGAATGGAAATGATGGAGTAGGTAAACACTGTGCCTGCTTTGTCCTGTGACAAAATTGAAATTACAACTAAATTGTAGAACAATCCACCTGGAGAACTATCTGAAGTCTAGCTGAACAGAAGTTTTATAACTAAAGACACCAAAAAAAGGAGCCCATGTCAAGACTGGTAGGAAGGACACTGATGCAAAACAAGCAGCACATGTGGTTGAGAATAGGAGGCATATCTCAGCCACAAAGTTTCCCCACTGGAGGAGTGAGGGACAGCAAATCCATACCAGGCTCCCTAGCTTGGAGCACTGGTACTGGAAAGAGGAGCGCCACAACATCTGACTGTGAAAAATAGTGGAGACTCTGACCACTCTGTTGAGATGGAAGGCTCCAGGAAACCCAAGACATCCCCTTAAAGTGCCTGTACAGACTCAGTCACTCACAGGTACTCATGCTGGGCTCTGGCAGAGGGAAAATGACGCAGGGGGTGTTGGAGGCATAAGGGAGCAGACTGAGGTATGTGGCTTTAGAGCAAGGGCTAGAGGACAGTTGCCATTTTTCTTAGGTGCATTTCTTTCCCATGAGCCTCTGGTGGGTGTCATGTTTCCTGTGTTTTTCCCATGTCTACATGGCCAAATCTGAACCTTGTTGGTCTGGTGAGCTCTGCTTGCTCCTCCTTGCTAAGTCACTGGAACCCCACACCAACCTAACTCTGCCAATGCCAAGGCACTTTGTCTGGTGAGCAGCCAGCCCCTCTTGCATTGAAATCTTTCTTTGAAAACTATCCAAGTCTGCAGACCTCAGGTGGGTGACGATCATCATCAGTGTGCTCTGAGACTTTTGCTGAGTAGCACCAGACACAACATTGGCAACAAACCAGAATCTACAGAAGCACCAGCACAGGTGACCAGAGAGACAGTACCTGGGCCCCATAGGGCACCTACTACATAAGGCTATCCAGCAATACTGGGTGATGTAGAAGATCTACCTAATACATAGAAACAAACACAGACAGGCATCCAAAATGAGGAAATAAAGAAATGTCTCAAAAAAGAACAGCAGAAAATTTCCAAAGTAAAACTAAATGAGATTGAGGAAAGCAACCTATCAGATACAGAGCTCAAATGATGGTTAAAGGGATGCTCAAGGAACTTAGTGAAAACTTCAACAGAGATATAGCAAGCATAAAGAAAGACATAGAAAACAACCAGTCAGAAATGAAGAATACAATAACTGAAATTGAGAATGCAATAGAACGAATCATCAGCAGACTAGATAAGGCAGATATTCGAATCAGTGATTTGAAAGACAAGGTAGCTGAAAACATTCGATCAGAACAGCAAAAAGAAAAAAGTATCCAAAAAAATGAAGATAATTTAAGAGGCCTCTGGGACAACATCAAGCATAACAATATTAGCTTCATGGAAATACCAGAAGGAAAGAAAGCAAGGAATTCAGAGTGTATTTGAAGAAATAATGACTGAAAACTTCCCTAACCTGGCAAAGCCCATGAAGCACAGAGTCCCAAACAAGATGAACCCAAATAAGGTCACACCAAGCCACATTAAAATTAAAATAGCAAAAGTTAAAGACAAAAAGAGAATATGAAAAGCAGAAAGAGAAAAGCAACTAGTAACATATAAGGGAGCTTGCACAAACTGTCAGCTAATTTCTCAATAGAAATTTTGCAGGCCAGAAGGTTGTGGCAGAAAATATTAAACATAATGAAAAGTAAGGATCTATAACCATTATTATTCCACCCAGCAAGGTGAACATTCAAAATCAAAGGACAAATAAGTAGATTTCCAGATAATCAAAAGCTAAAGGAGTTCATCACTGCCAAACCACTAGTACAAGAAATGTTACAGAGACTACTTTAGGAGGGGAAAAAATGCAAAATTAAGAATAATAGAATGGCAATAGCTACAATTAACTTCAATTGTTGATAAATTAATTTATCAACAATTAACTTCAGTTTAAATGAATTAAAAGCTTCAATCAAAAGACGTGGAGGGTATTGTGATGAGTGGAGTGTCAGACAGAGAAAGACAGATGCCATTTGATTTTACTTATATGCAAAATTTAAAGAACAAAATAAACAAGCAAAATAGAACAAAAGTAAGATACAGAAAACATTTGAATGGTAGCCAGATAGGATGGAGTTTGGGGGTGTGGGTAAAGAAAAGGTAAGAGGTTAAGAAGTACAAATTTGTTGTCACAAAGTAATTAAAGGGATATAAGGTACAGCATAAAAAAATATAGTCAATAATACTCTAATAACTATCTATGGTGTCAGGTGGGTACTAGATTTGTTGAGGTAATAGTTTGGAGATTGTTGGGGGAAGGGTAAAAAGGTGAAAGAATTAAGAGGTACAAATTAGTACTTACAAAACAGGATGTTAATAAAACATAGGGAATATAATCAATAATATGATAACAACTACGTATAATGCCAGGTGTGTATTAGACTAGTTAGGGGATTACTACTTAAATTCTATAAATGTCTAACTACTCACTATGCTGCAAATCTAAAATTAATATTGAATGTAAAAAAAGTGGTATATATGTGTGTGTGTGTGTATATATATATGTATGTGTGTGTGTGTGTGTGTGTGTGTGTGTATATATACACACACACACACACACACACACACACACATACATATATATATGGTGGAATATTACTCAGCATAAAAAAATAGAATAAAAAGAAATCTTGTCATCTGCAACAACCTGATTGGACCTAGAGGATATCATGCTGAGTGTAATAAGCCAGACAGAGAAAGACAAATGTCATATAATTTCACTTATTTGTAGAATCTAAAGAACAAAATAAGCAAACATAACAGAAGCAGACTTATAGGCACAGAACATTTTGATGGTTGTCAGATGAAACAGGAATTATACTGGGTAAAAAGGGGGAAGAAATAAAGTACAAATTCATAGTCACAGAGATGTAAAGTACTGCATGGGGCATATAGTCCATAATATTCATGTTGTAATAACTATGTGTGCTGTCAAATTGGGTACCAGATTTATCAAGTTGATGACTTTGTAAATTATATAAATGACTCATAACTATGTTGTACACCTGAAACTAATATTGTATGCCGAATGTAATTGAAATAATTTAAATAATAAAAAATAAAATGAATTAAATTAAATTTTAAAAATGCGAAATTTATAAAATGACAATTTTCATCTTACAAGTAATCAAAGACATGAAATATACTCACAAAATGTTGGTCACTTAAATTAATAAAGTCCTTTAGATATTATCTATGCTACTTTTATATAAACTTTGTGCCAAGTTGTTACTTCCACTATTATTAGAATCTATTGTTCTCAATTTCTCAAAAATGATACTCCTTTCTTTTTTTAAAATTCATTTTTATTGTTAGACTTTTCAGAGTGACATCTGTAGCAAGAATTTCATAGGTTTCAGGCATACAATTCTACAGTGCCATTGTCACTGGTTGTATAATAAGTTCACCACCTAATGAGATTTCTCTTTCCATCACCTTATATTTAGCTTCCCCTCCCTCCTCTCCCACCACATCCGCTTTCTCCCCTCCCTAACCCACTTGTCCCAAAATGAACATTAAACTATTGATTGTGTCCATGGGCTATTCATTTCTTTTTTCTTTGTTGCTTACAATTTTATATTCCACATATAAGTAATGTCATACAGTTATCTGTTTTTTCTGTCTGGCTTATTTCACTAAGCATGTGATCTCCAGGTCCATCCATTTTATTGCAAATAGATATATTTCATCTTTTCTTATAGTTGAGTAATATTCCATTGTGTATATGTACCACAGTTTCTTTATCTAGTCATCTGTCGCAGGGCACTTTGGTTGTTTCCATGTTTTGGCCAGTGGGAACAGTGCTGCAATGAACATAGGGGTACATAAGTCTTTGTGGACAAAGGTTTTCAAGTTTTTTGGGTAGATACCCAGGAGGGGGATTGCTGGATCATATGGTAACTCCATTCCTAATTTTCTGAAAAACCTCCACACCATCTTCCACAGTGGTTGTACCAGTTTGCACTCCCACCAGCAGTGTACCAGAGTTCCTTTTTCTCCACATCCTCTCCAGCACTTGTTATTCCTTGTCTTGTTGATAATAGCCATTCTAACAGGTGTGAGGTGGTATCTCATTGTGGTTTTGAATTGTATTTCCCTGATAGCTAATGAGGATGAGCATGTTTTCATATGTCTGCTGGCCATTTGTATTTCTTCATGGGAGAAGTGTCTGTTTAGTTCTTCTGCCCACTTTTTGATTGGGTTGTTAATTTTTTTGTTGTTAAGTCTTATTAGTTATTTATATATTTTAGATATTAGACCCTTATATGATGTGTTATTTGCAAATATTTTCTCCCATTCAGTTGGCTGTCTCTTTGGCATGTTGATGGTTTCTTTTGCTGTGCAGAAGCTTTTTAGTTTGATATAGTCCCATTCATTTATTTTTGCTTTTACTTCCCTTGCCTTTGAGGTCAGGTTCGTGAAGTCTTCCCTGACTCCTAGGTCTATAAGTTTAGTACCGATGTCTTCTTCAATACACTTTATTGTTGCAGGTCTGATATGAAGGTATTTAATCCATTTTGAGTTAATTTTTGTATATAGAATGTTCACAGCTCAGGTTCATTCTTTTGCATATGTTTTTCCAGTTTTCCCAACACCACCTACTACAGAGGCTATCTTTTCCCCATTGTAAGATTTTTGCTACTTTATCAAAAATTATTTGTCCATAAATTTGTGGGTTTATTTCTGGGTTTTCAGTTCTGTTCCATTGGTCTATATTTCTGTTTTTCTGCCAGTACCAAGCTGTTTTGACTATTGATGCTTTGTAATATAAATTGAAGTCAGGCAATGTAATGCCACCAGCCTCATTCTTTTTATATAGTATTGTTTTGGCAATTCGAGGTCTTTTATGGTTCCATATAAATTTAGTAATTCTTTTATCTATTTCATGAAAGTATTATTGTGGGATTTTAATGGGTATTGCACTAAATCTGTACATTGCTTTAGGCAGAATGGCCATTTTAACAAAGTTAAGTCTTCCTATCCATGAACAGGGGATATTTTTCCACCTCTTAAAGTCTGTTCCAATTTCTTTCAAAAGTGTCCTATAGTTTTCCACGTATAAGACTGTTGTGTTCTCTGCTAATTCCCAGGTATTTCATGCTTTTTGTTGTGATAGCAAAAGGAATTGACTCCCTCATTTCTTTTTCTGAGGATTCATTGTTTGTAATCAAAATGCTGTTGATTTTTGTACATTGATTTTGTATCCTGCAACTTTACTCTATTTGTTTATTGTTTCTAATAGTTTCCTGGTGGAATCTTTGGAATTCTTTATATAAAGGATCCTGTCATCCACAAATAGTGATGATTTGACCCCTTCTTTCCCAATTTGGATACCTTTGATTCCTTTCTCTTGCCTGATTGCTGTGGCTAGAACTTCCAGTACTATGTTAAATAACAGTGGTCACAGAGGGCATCCCTGTCTTGTTCCTGATTTTAGGGGAATAGGTTTCAACTTTTCTCCATTCAGTATGATGTTAGCTGAGGGTTTGTCATATATGGCCTTTATTATGTTGAGATACTTTCCTTCTATACCTATTTTATTTAGTGTTTTCATCATAAATGGATGTTGTATCTTGTCAAAGGCTTTTTCTGCATCAATTGAAATGACGATATGGTCTTCATCTTTGATTTTGTTTATGTGGTGTATCACATTGATTGATTTTCGTATGTTGAACCATCCTTGTGCTCCTGGGATGAATCCCACTTGATCATGTTGTATGATGTTGTTGATGCATTGTTGTATTGTATTTGCTAATATTTTGTTTAGGGTTTTTGCATCTGTGTTCATCAGAGATATTGGTCTATAGTTTTCTTTTTTTATGTTGTCTGTGCCAGGCTTTGATATTAGGGTAATGTTGGCCTCATAGAATGAGTTAGGAAGTACAGCTTCCTCTTCAAGTTTTTGGAAGAGTCTGAGGAGGATAGGTGCTGATTCTTCTTTCAATGCTTGGTAGAATTTGTTGGTGAAACCATCTGGTCCAGGGCTTTTGCCTTTAGGGAGATTATGGATAGTCATTTCCATCCCTTTGCTATTGATTGGTCTATTTAGATTATCCAGTTCTTCTTGTTTCTGTCTAGGTAGGCTATAAGTTACTAGAAACTTGTCCATTTCTTCTGGGTTGCTAAATTTAGTGGCATAAAGTCCTTCCTAATATTTTCTTATAATCCTTTGTATTTCTGTGGTATCAGTGGTAATTTCTCCCCTTTCATTTCTAACTTTGGATATTTGTGTCCTTTCCTTTCACCCTTTGATTAGTCTAGCTGGGGCTTTGTCAATTTTGTTGACTTTCTCAAAGAACCAACCCTTCGAAATATTAATTTTTTTATTGTCCTTCTGTTCTCTAATTGGTTTAGCTCTGCTTTAATTTTTATTATTTCTTTCCTTCTGCTGACTTTAGATTTTGTCTGCTCTTCTTTTCATAGTTCTTTAAGATGGGATGCCAAGATGTTTGCTTGTGATTTTTCTTGTTTCTTAAGATAGGCCTGTAGTGATATAAATTTCCCTCTTATTACCACTTTCGCTGTGTCCCAATAATTCTGATACATTGTATTTTCATTGTCATTAGTTTCTATATATTTTTTAATCTCATCTTTTATTTGTTCTTTTATACAGTCCTTTTTAAATAAGCTATTGTTTAATCTCCATGTATATGTGGTTTTTCCTGTTTTCCTTTTACAGTTGATCTCCAATTTCAAAGCTTTGTGGTCTGAGAACACACTTGGTATGATTTCGATCTTCTTGAATTTTCTGAGGCTACCTTCGTGTCCCAGCATGTGGTCTTTTTTTTTTTTTTTTTTAATTTATTTTTATTGTTAGACTTATTGGGGTGACATCTGTTAGCAAGGATTACATAGGTTTCAGGCATACAATTCCACAGTGCATTGTCAACTTGATGCATAATAAGTTCACCACCTAATGTGAGCATGTGGTCTTTCCTTGAGAATGCTCCATATGCACTAGAAAAGAAGGTATAGTCACTTTTTGCTGAATGAAGTGTCATGTAAATATCAATTATGTCCATTTACTGTAAGGTGTCATTTAGAGCTGATATTTTCTTATTCGTTTTGTTTGGATGATCTGTCCATGACTGTTAGTGGGGTGTTTAAGTATCCCACAATGATTGTGTATTCATCAGTTTCTCCTTTCAAGTCTGTTAGTAGTTTCTTTGTATATTTTGGTGCATCCTGGTTGGGAGAATATATATTATAAAGTGTCAACTCTTCTTGTTGTTGTATTGTGCCTTTTATCATTATGTAATGTCCATCTTGGTCTTTTACTGTTTTTTTTTTTTAACCTGAAGTTTACTTCATTAGATATCAGTATAGAAACTCCTGCTTTTCTCTGGTTACCATCTCCTTGGAGTATTATTTCCCATCCTTTCACTCTGAGTCTGTGTTTCTCCTTATGGCTGAAGTGTGTTTCTTGGAGACAGCATATGGATGAGTTATGTTTTTTAATCCAGTCTGCTCCTCTGTGTCTTTTTATTGGTGAGTTCAGTGCATTAACATTTGGAGTGATGATCGATATGTGAGAATTTTCTGTAACCATTACTCATTTCTTTGTTTCTTTCTTGTTGTTCCAACTTTGTTCCATTTTTCCTGATGTTTTGTTTCAGGTCAAAGAACCTCCTTGAGTATTTCTTGGAGTGCTGGTCTTGTGCTGGCAAATTCCCTCAGCTTCTGTGTGTCTGTGAAAGTCTATTCCTCCTTCATATCTGAAAGATAATCTTGCTGGATAATTTATTCTTGGCTGCAAGTTTCTCTTTTTTAAATTTTTAAATATTGAATTCCACTCCCTTCTGGTTTGCAGAGTTTCTGCTGAGAAATCTGATGCCAGCCTGATGGGTTTTCCTCTAAAGGTTATAGTTCTTTTTTCCCTGGCTGCCTTGATAATTCTCTCTTTGCCTTTAGTTTTGGACATCTTTAGTACCATGTGTCTTGGAGAAGATCTGTTAGGGTCCATGTATCTAGGGGTCCTGTTTTCTTCTTGAACTTGGGGTTCCAGATCTTTCCATAGGTTTGGAAAGTTCTCATCTACTATTTGTTTGAGTATGTTCTCTGTAGATTGCTCTACCCCTTGTTCTATTCCTATTATCCTGATGTTGGTTTGTCTCATGGAGTCAGATAGTTCTTACAGATTTCTTTCAATCCTTTTGGTTCTATATTCCCTTTCTTTCTCTTTCTGAGATGTTTCCATGTTCTAATCTTTGATATCACTTATTCCTCCATCTGTTTGGCTCCTTTTCCTATGGCATTTATTTCATTTCTCACTTCTTTTATCGTATTATTTATTTCTTGCATTTCCATCTTGATCTTCCTTATGTTTTGAATTTCTTTGTTATATTGTTCTTTCGTTCAAGGAGTTCCTTTTTTATGTCATTCATCTCAGCCATGGTTCTCTGCCAATATGATTTCATTTCTCTCAGGACCTTTAGAATGGCTACTTTAAATTCTCTGTCACTTAGCTCAGATATTTCCAGGTCTAGGAAGCTATCTTCTGGAGAAATTTCATGTTCTTTCTGAGGAATTGTAGGTTTACTGGAATTCATCCTGTCTGCTGAGTTCTTCCTCTTTGACCTGAGGGCTGTATGTTTAGTGCCCAGATTATTACTTTTGTGGTGTCTAGCTTTAAGGCAGACACTAGGTGGCACGGGGGGTCAAGTTTTGGGAGAGATGGGGGTTGTTTATTTCTTTTTCTGATCTCCTGCTGCGTTTGCAGGCTATGTTCATCTATCGAGGGGAGAGGCCAACAATAGGCTCTCTGAGGGAAGCTCCTTCTGCCCTATGCTAGGGAAGCTTGATGATGCAGGCCAAGGCTTTTTCTGCTGACTTGGATGAATGCTATCAAATCTGCCTTTCTGCCTGGCCCTGATTAAGCATCTAGCCGTCTGAGTGCTCACACTGCTTTTAGAACCCAGGGGTGCATGAGCAAGTGCGCACACCATAAACCCAAAGCTGTGGGCCTGACATGAGACATCCGGGTCGCCTTTGCAGTGGGCCGGGAACAGGAACTGCAGATCTGTGTAGAAGCTGTGCACGCCTGCACGGCAGCTGGCTTGCCTCTACTGCAGGCCAGGAACAGGAACTGCAGCCCTGTGTAGGAGCTGCGCGCCTGTGCTTTGGGTTTCCAGGGGGCCTGGAACTGAGGTGTTGTCTCTGCAGTTCAGAGTCCTCGCTCAGCCCTCCTACCACTCAAAAAGTTCCAGAGGCTGGCTCTCTAACTCTGTCCGCAACATGCCTCCCCAAAGCCCAGTTCCCCCACGGCTTTTCCTCTTGTGGTCTCTTGGCCTCCCTGAAGTGTGCTTCAGAGAAAACAAAGCTAGAGTTCATAAAGGCAAAAGCCACAAATTATTCTGAAACTTCCTTTAGTTTGTCTAACACAGAATTCTGGCTAGTCTGAAAAGGAATGATCAGGTCCAGGTGGCAAGATTCTGAGGCAGGTGTTAGCACAGAAACAGGGAAGTAAGACTTAGGATGTAGCCTTGCAAGGAACACAATGGGGAAATGAACTCAAAAGCTCATGTCTTATCCAGGTGTGGATGTAAATAAGTCTGACTTGCCCAGTGGTCTACCAACTCCATGTTAAGTAAGATTCTCTGACATAATTGACTCCATTTTAGATGCTCACACATTTCTAAAAGGGGGAATATTATAAAATCATTAAAAATTGGACATTGGAAATAAATTCTATGACATGAATTAAATGCATTTTATAATATTAAGGGACATTTGGTAAAACAATATGCACATTTTTTGTTATATATATTAAAATGAGTTTGAAAAGAAAAGCACCAAAATCTTAGCAGTTTTTCTGGGTCATGATGTTATAGATGCCTTTTTTCCCTATACTTTGTTATTTTTCTTTGTTTTTATTAGTTCTATTACAAACATATTTTACTTTTATAAAGGTTGAGTTGCTGTGAGAACACTTTTGATATTTACAGCTTATAAATTTGAAATCTAACTAATCAATATAGTTGTATAATTCCTCAGTTTTCCAGCAGCTCTCATAAGAACAAGTACAAAATTAAGAAACCAGGAGTTTGTATTAATCTAAGGTTGTATGCAATTAACCAAAGCAAATTGGCAGAAGGGTAAAGAAGTTATGGAAATGAAAGTGTGAGACATGATGATATCTGGCTTGAATAGAAATGAAACTCAAATATTTTAGGATGGAAAAAAATACTGAAAGAAAAGAAAAAAAATTGAAGAACTGAGAATGCTAATGAAAATTTCTTTTGAGATGAAACAGCAAAGTCCAGAGTATGGCTGTGGTAGTAGGTGGCTGAATGGAGGAGAAATAAAGGCTGCTACAGTCACCAAGGGTTTTAGAGAATGAAATATAGAACACACTAACCACATGGACTTACAGATCCTTTGAGAAAAGAGCAGAATACAAGAAAAATTTTAAGTCCTTAGTGGATGCAAAGGAGTTCCCTTTAATGGTAAGGGGGTGTCAAGAAAGAGGATATAGGCATAGCCTACTCAGCATACAGAAAATGACAATGAGGGAAAGATGAGAATTACTGTATTGCATCCAAGTTTGAAGTTTTTAGAATGTTTCTCTTTTTAACTTAAAAAAGAACTCTTTGGTTTTTAACATTTTTAATTATCATCATTTCTTTAAAAACTTGTTCAGATGTAACCACATTTTCTGTGGTACCTTAATGATTACTTAGCTTCTGAAGGGTAAGGGGTTATAATATCAGTTAATTTACTTTCCAGCTATCATTACAGTGATTAATGACTGGTTGTACAGAAAAGTATACTTTGAATTTTTTTCTCATTAAAATTGTGCAAGAAATGTTGACAGTACCAATTATACTTTAACAGTCATTTCAGGTTCAAGAACATTTGAGAACCATTCTGTGGATGATTGTTCTAGTGAATAGATTTCAAATTATGTGAAATTCATTTTATGTTAAAAGTTCAGTGTTTGTTCTAAAAATGCATTAATTTTATTCAATTGTTTAGAAGCTTGGAGTTTGCTTTGGACGGAGTAGCTAACCTCTTGGGTAAGGACAGAAGTAAGACTGCCCTCACTGCCTACTCTATGTACTGGACTAGTGCAAAGTCTAAGGTGATGGTAATCTACCCATCCTCAGCAGGTAAAATGGAAGCAGGGGATTCACTGAAGTCACATAAGCATCAAGGTACTTATGGTCTCAAAGAACAAGGGTCAAGGAAGAGATAGTACTTCTAGTTAGAGTTTCCATCAACATATTCTCGAAGTAAAAGCTATCTTCCCAAGATGTCTTTCTCACTAACATTTTTAGCACATGAGTGCTTCTCTCTGCAGTGTCATATTCCATCAAAGGAGCCTGAATTTCTTACACAGTGGTTCAAAGTTTCAAGAGCTGGGAAGAAGAAGCAGCCAGTTTTCTTGAAGGCTAGACTCAGAAGAGGCACAGTGCCATTTCTGCTATATTATATTGGTCAAAGGAGTCACAAGCAGCCCATATTCAAGAAGGGGATTGGCACATGTGTACAGAGAAGGAAAGGATTGTTGACAGCAGCTTTATTTCCTGATAGGTTTTACACAAGAATGTGAGGGTGAGGGAGTGTCATAAGGGGTATGGGAAATAGTTGTTCTCAACATATTGAGGAAGACATTACTTGGATAAATAGGTGGTATCATGTATTGAAGTCCCAAATTTAGGCTGACTCAATGTACCATTTTAAATGGGACAGAAAACAATGGTACTATCCCATTTCAAATGGTATGTATGGTCAGCCTAGTCTCACTGGGCTAAATTCAAGATATCAATAAGCTGTCCATACATACCATTTGCAATGGGACAGTATCATTGTTTTCTGTCCCATTAAAAACAGTATGCCTAGTCAACTGACCTAGATTTCAGTACCTCAGAATATTACTGTATTTGAAGATAGGGCCTTTAAAAAGGTAATTAAGGTAAAAGATGTAATATGTGTGGCCTTAATTGCCTTAATTCAATATGACTGGTGTCCTTCTAAGAGAAGATTAAGATGTAGAAAACATAGATCAAGAAAAGAATATGTGAGGACACCAGCAGAAGGCAACTACCTGCAAATCAATGAGAGATCTCAGAAGAAACCAAACTTGTTGACATCTTGATATTGGACTTATAGCCTCCAGAACTATGAGAAAATAAATTTCTGTTTTCTTAAGATACTCAGTCTGTAGTGGCAACCCTAGCAAACTTTATGATGGCAACCCTAGCAAACTAATACAATCAGTATCCTCAAGACACTTAACTCCACTGAAATTATAGGCAGATAAATAAGTATTTCTAATATCTTCAACAGAGGTAGACAGACACAAGATTCCATAGGAGCATAAAAAAGGGGAATTGTATTCTTTTATTCTTCATTAGCATGTCTCATTGCTTTTCCTAGTGGTAAAATGAGACATTCTATATAAAATACTGAAACAATAAATGCCCCCTTTATATCAGTTTTGTAGATATTTCCTTCATGCCTAATACAATATATACATATATAATATTCTTTCTCCTTTTATCAATGGGAAAACAAAAGAAGTAGAAAACAGGAGTGGAAGAGTCTGAATAAAAAACAAAATAAAACAACTACAACAAAAAAAACAACACTGGCCTATATCCCTTGGCTGCACACCCAGGATTGCGATAGGGGCCTGGCGTTGGCAGCTTCAGTTGCTTCAGAAAGAAAACTTTCACAACTAAATTGCTGAGCTGCTCATTCTAAAGTTCTGTGAAGCTGTGTGCATGTTCCAGGATAGTTCTGATGATAATTTTTAAATGGTCTCAATTAGTTTATTCTGCTCAAGCTAAAAAGAATCTTCTTAAGATTTCTTTAAACTGTGACTGAGAGCAAAGGTTAATAAATAGGGTTTCTCATTATTTTAACATTATAATCTATAAAGATATAATGTTTAAGTAAATACCAATGACTATTTAAGAATTCTATTTAGTCAAAGTTTATAAATAATGAAACATTTATTGCAGTGATACGTTGAAGGAAACTTAACTTGGGAAATCTTCCTGAAAGTGGTATTCCTAATAAGAACAAACAAACATGAATGCATATTGAATGCATATTATTCATCATGGAGGAATTATATGTATTTCTGATTTATTATTTTAATTAAGCATTGTTTCTTAATAGCACTGATGACTCAGGACAGATAACAGGATTTAAGTTTTAGGTATGCAAAGTATTACACTAGGCTATATAATTCCTTCCAGAGAGAAAAATCCAGGGTCGCATCAATACACACACACACACACACACACACACACACACATAGACATACATGTATATATAATGCTTTTAAAGTCATTGTTTACAAAAATAATGCTAGAAATAAAAATAGCCTTTTATATCCTATTTTTGAACTAACTCCAGCAATCTCTCTGAGCAAATAAAGATTATCTGTGTTTACAGAAACACTAATTAACATTTTGAGGCCTTTATAAACAATTACATTATGATAGAATCCAAGAAATTTGAAAGGACTCTATAAAAATTTCTCTCAGACAAGTACAATATAAGGATGACCTCATTGCACTTGTACCAGCTTCTCTCACCCATCTGTTTAATAAACAACCCCTCAACAGAAGCTTATAGTGGCCATTTATCCACAAAGCTTGCACTTCTTATTGAATAGGATGAATTTCCTAGTTTTCTCATTTAAAAGTCAAGACAGATTTAAGCTGACCATAGGTACCATTTTAAATAGTAGAGTACCATCTTTTTTCATATTTCTGGACCATTCTGTCATTTCATCTAAATGTCAATTTTGTCCTGTTTTTAATTTTTTGTAAAAAACTGAACACAGTTTGTTTATTTATCATAAGGCTCTATGCTAATCAGTGAGTGCAATAAAATTACTAGTGTGACAGAAGAGGAAGTTCCATTTACTTTATCTAGTCAGGGCCAGGCATCTTAAGCAATAATCAGATGCCACCCCCTTGCTTGTCTGCAGTGGTGGGAAATTCAAGAGGTAGTCACTAAGCTCCATTCATCATGTTAAAGCCAGGAGGGTCTCCATGCACACAAACTACTGTAAGGGCTCACCTGGATGCTTATTTCCCTCAGGTTAAGAGTGTGAGATTCAGTGACTATGAGTCTTACTTTTATTTCTACCATCATTCTTCCCATACAGATTGTAACTGCCCTACATTCAGTTTGATTCAGAATTTTCAGACTCATACTTCAGTTCAACAGGCTGTTAGGTATTTTTATATTATAGCAGAACTCTCTGGTACACCATTAGCATATACTGGCTTGTAATAGCAGTTGAGGTGTTCATTCTTTTTTCTTTTTGGTGTATGTTTATAATTTTTTGCAATCTGGCCACAGCAGTCCTGCTTTAGAGTGTTCAGTGTGACATACCATACAGATTCTTTCACTGCTCATGTGATATTTTATAAATATTTTATTAAAATATGCAAGAGATCAAGTGTCTATGTTCCAAATTTACATTAGTTTAATTTTAAAAGATAATATTCCAGCTACAAAAAGTGCCATAAACATTGAAAATCTTATAAACAATTTAGAGTCCAGAAAAAGTGAAATGTTTGTAACCACTAATTTCAAAAAAACAACTGAAAATATTAGTAGATTCAGGAGAAATTAATGAGACTGAGTTTTTTGAAGTAATTGAGAATTTCTATGAAACCAGTTTAGTATATATTGACAAGTGGAAGTGCAGTGTAGAAAACACTGAGAAGTTCAAGTGGGTGCTAGCTACTAAGGAAGACACCTGAATGGAAAAAAATACAGGACAGACTAAATGAGGAACTCATCACACACACAGAGAAACAGAAGAAACTCATGTATTCAATCAGTGGACACACAAAATCTACAATCATGAGGTAGTTGGAAACATAGAATCAAGAAGACAGTTCAGTATCTGATAAATGGATAAAGATATTTTTCTGAAATGAATTGAAAAATGCCTTGACTGTCAAGATTTTTGTAATATTAGAGTAGGGTTTATTCTTTGTCTTCCAGGAAAGACAGCACCTGTCTAAAGAATGTTTTCTCTTATAATCAGTGTGTGGTCAAATGAAAAATGTACATTGTGTTGAGAAAATGTGGGCTATGTTAGTTGTAAAACAAATTTTATCATAAAGTGTGAGAAGTTTTCTAATAAGATGTTGAAAGACCAAAATCTGCTGTGTAACATTACTTTATCAGAGAAATATTCATAACACAATTGTGGTGAAATACAATCCCCTCTATATCTACCTAAATTTTTGTATGAGTTCTGTCACTGAAGAATAATTGTTAGATCAATATGTTCATGTAATAAAACACTTGTTATCATCTTAATTTTTCATGAATATGGAATATTACATTACTCCATTTCATATTTGTCATCCCAATATCCTGTTTTTGTCTCAAGGAATTATGGTCAGCCTAGACAGATTGCAATGCCTTATTGAGGTAGTGATTTCACTGCAGCTGGCTTTAAGCAGCCCATGAGTTCATGCAGACTTTCTCCTTGATCAGTGAGAGAGCCCTTGGACTGCAGTACCTTTAGCTATGTTCTTCATTACTCCTTCTGCCCCTGCCCTGGATTCTACCTCTAAATAATATTTCACATGTTCCTCCTTACATGCTGCTTTTAATCTAGCAGATTCATCCCTCTATGCAACAATATATACCATCAAATCTTAAAAGGTTTGCTGCTAGGACAGATAAACCCATGTTCTTAATTTATCCCCAGAGTTTGGAAATTATACTTTACTTACCAAATCCCTTCCAAAAACTACAGTTTCAAGGGCCATTTTTGTGTTTTTTTGTGTGATAATTCCTCTGTAATGACAGTTTAGGTGCTAGGTATTCTGCATTGATAGCTACATGCAGAACAGTGTTTATGTCTTCTTGAACAACGTAAGAGTACTATTATTTAAACAATCTATGTTATGCTAACATAATTTGCATTCCCAAAGTTTGGTTAGACCAAAGTAAGAAAATGTTCACTTGTTTACTAATACCTTGAGAGTTCTTGATTACAAAATAAAAAAGGCAAAGCAAACAAACAAACAAAACCAACCAGAAATTGACTCTAGTATTTATAAACTGTATTTTAAAAAAATATATAGAATAGATCATAAAATCAACCTTAAGGTAAAAGAACCAAGCTTGAGAAAAGAGTGTAGTTCCAGAGACCTGGAAGAGAACATAGGTCTTTGTCAGAGAGAAGTCTGGTCTAGCAGGTATAAACTCAACTACATATATACATAGCCACTACCATTGAATGAATCTCATCTCTGTTTCCATGAGTATTCCAAATGCGCCCTTTGTCCTTTGTCACTTTATCTCTTTATCACTGCATCCCACACTCCTAAGAGGATCCAGTTGCTAAACAACAATATCTAATTGACTGATGCTAGTTCACATGCCGCTAGCTGCCAGAGATAGAAGAGAAGGTATAACTGCCTGTTTTGCTTTCTCCTGCTTTGAGAGATGGAGAATATTTATAATAGAAGAAGAAGGCTTAGGTGCTTGGTAGCCAAATAATAGAACTGCAACAGAGACTCTTTTTACAAATTCATAAAATTGTGTTTATTTTAGTAACACTTAAAAAATGTTTAGCTGGCCTTGACATGATATTCCTCACCAATTGCACCATTATACCAAAATTATTGCTTTTCACTAAGTATATATATCAATTAAGGTCATCATTCTTTACCCAAAATTTTATTCATGATTAATGAAAAAGCAAATATATTTGTTATAATTTCATCCCAGTGAATCTATTACAGCTATGATAAGTTTCCATTTATTGAGTAATTTCTATACTCGAGGCACTGAGCTAGGTAATTTATATGCATCATCTTTAGTCCTCATAAGGAACTTCCAAACTATTTATCATTCACTTCATCTTCTATGGGGAGTAAATGAGATTTAGAAAGGTACAAAATGGTCTCAAAGTCACTAAGCTGTTTATGTGCAGAGCCAGAACCAGCACCTAAAGTTCCCTTCCTTCCTTCCTTTCTCCCCTCCTTCCTTTCTTCCTTTTCTTTCTTCTATATCAAAGACCATGTTTATAATATTTTCCCCACTTTGTATAGCTAATCAGCAATGCAAAAGCTCATTATTCCTACTCTCATAAAAATTTATTTTCTTTCTGAAAATATATATTTGGTCATTGGCATTATAGATTCTCTGTGCCAAAGCCTAGCTTTTTAAACTTAAAAAAATTGCAGTATTGTGATTTATAATAAAAAATACAGTAAACTCTCCATTAACTACATTAATGAGAACTCAAGCAATTGGCATTCTTAAGCAACTTGCAAAAAATCAAAGAAATAATACTTTAAATAAAGTTTAGAATAAAATCCATTTCTAGCAAAAATGTAAGTTTAAACACTAAGTAAGCCCATGCTTCCTTCACCACATTTGTCTTCCACTCCTGCCAATTCACTGTGTGTAAACATACTGGTCAGTAGGAATCTATTATTATTCAAATAATAGGTTGGAGATTGGATCAGTTTCCAATAGCCAATGAGTTAATCTTTCACGTTTATGTAATGAAACCTCTGTTGACCGGAAAATAACATTGGCAAAGTAATCTGTCACTGAAAGGATTTATTTAAGAAAAGAAAAAAAAAAAAAGAATAAGGTACTGACAGTCTTAGAATATGCGGACCTGAAAGACCAAGTGCCTACTCTCACTAAATGTCAAATGGAGGAGATATATATATGTGTATATATATTAGGGAGACAGGAATTTAGAATCATAGAGTTTTATAAAAAGGAAGTTAGAACCATATAATTCAAGAACCCCAGCTCTGCCCACAGACTACCCAGCCTAATCAGTTTACTTAAAGTCCCAGTTCATCTTTATCACTTCCATAAAAACTCAAAAGGACTGGGTTCAGAGAGCTCCCAGATTGGTAAACACATGGAGATGTGGAGATATTTGTGCACTGGGAGCGGACATGGAAGTTCATCACCCTTTCCTCACCATGTCTTACACATTTCTTTCATCTGGATTTCACCTGTATCTTTTATTTTATCTTCTTATAATAAACTGGTAATCCAGTAAGCAAAATGTTTGTCTGAGTTTTGTGACTTGCTCTAGCAAATTATTCAAACCCAAGGCAGGAAGGAGGGTGGGTGATGGGAACAACTGATTTATAGCCAGTTGGACAGGATCAGAAGTGCAGGTAAACCTGGGCTTGAAGTGGCATTTGAAAAGTTTTGGTTGGAGATTGGGGTATGTAGTGGTGTGGAACAATCTTGTAGGATTGACTGGAACTTTATCCTGTGGAATCTGGTGCTATCTCTGGCAGATGGTGTGTGAAATGAGTTGAATTGTCGGACACTCTACTGGTTTCCATGAATTGCTTCTTGGTGTGGGAAACTTCTCCTACCTCCACACAGAGATTTGAGTCCCAAAACATTAGTTCAAAATCATTTCAGACTTTCACTCATAAACAAAATCTGATTTGAATGTAGATAATTGATTATGTCACTGAGAAGCAGAGCAGGAAATGGTCAATGTGGTTTTACATTTGTCATTTTCACTGGGAATCAGAGCAGAGTAGAAAAGCATCTGTCATCACATGTTGCGAAGCCACTGCCCTAGTTAAACTGTTGTGAACTGGGGCATTTGGGTCTGAGTAATTCAGGACTATTATTTTCAGCACATGCCCCCAATTATTCTTGGAGAAATGAAGGTCATCTCTTGGCTCCAAATGTGCCATTTACCCTTAGCACATAATCTATAACTTTTACCTAACCAGTAAAGACAGAAAAGTAGAAAAATGTTACATTCTCAGATAAAAGAAATTTAGGAAAAGAAAAACTGAAAATGTTTGCCAGGGTTTATTAAACCAAAAAGATACATTTCTATTTGTATACACTAAATGCACTTTCTTTTACTTTATCATTTGTTCTGTAACACCCCCTACTGACCATAAATAAATTTCATCTTTTGTTATAAAATAAAAATATCTTCATTTTATACAAATCCAAATAATACACACACTACTTGGAATGGGGGGAGAAGTTATATTTTGTGAGATTTTTCTGTCTAAATGCTAAATAGATCTGAACAAACATAGCTTATTTCAACTACAGTTCAGTAATGAAACCAGGAGTAATAAAAGTACCACTTCAGACGTGTTAGAAATTCTAAATTCTCCTATTTTCTTGTTGTAAATATCTTTGGCCAAGGTCAAGGGGAAAGGATAAGTCTGAATGGAGTAAAGAGTAAATGTGTTGATGGCCTTGAAGACATACCAAGAATTTTTGCTCAGTAGCAGGCAGTTTTATATTGTGTTATGGACTCTGAAATCTAGCCTCCTGAATTCAAACCCTGTTTATTGACTGAATATCCTTGGGAAAGTGATTAGCCTCTCTGTCATTCTTAGCCTCATCTATAAAATTAAAATGATGATAACAGCATTCCTTAGAGTTATTATGAGAATTAAATGAATGAATAATATAAACCATCTAAGTCAACACAGAGCAAATCCTCAATAAATATCAAAATTATAAAAATATAATTCATGCATTTTCTCATGTTAACATTCTTTCAAAATACTTTCATAGTTACCTAGTTTTCAACCATAGAGATGAACAATAATTGATTTAAAAACTTGATGACTATTGTAATAAATTTTTAGGTTGTGTCCAATTTTTCAGTTACATATTTTTTTCAGATTAACCTTAAAATCTTTGCCAACTTCTAAGAAAATATTTCTAGAATTTTAATTAAAATTAAACCTATACATTTATTTTTGGGAGATTCTTTTGCAAAGTCCAATTTTCTCATCTTGAGGTGTAGTATATTTACCTGCATATTGTAGCCTCAAAACATGTCTCTAATATTTTGTAATTATTTTCATAGAGATCATCCATGTTTATTTTTAAATTAATTCTTAGATAATTCATAATTCTGCAATTAGAAACTATTAAATAAAATTTGTTCTTATTTACTACTGTTATAAAATATTTAGTTTTTTGTTTAGTGGGTTTTTTTAATACAGATGTTATAATCTTTATAGTAAAATATCAAATCTATTTTGTGTATAACTTTTTATTAATAAAAGAAGTTGATCTACATCTTGAATTTAGAGCAATTTTACATATATATGTATATACATATATTTTAGTAAAGCATTTTCTAAAAGGTAAAATGTTAGGTCCACAATGTAAATATAGTTTTAAGAAATAAGATGATATTATAGAGAATCATTGCAATAAGTGAAATTCTTGCTTAGTTTCCACTTAAACTATGAGTCAGTAAAACCGTATCAGTCCAAATAGAAAGAGCAAGAACTTAATAAAACTATTTCACTAACAGGACGGGTAATTGTTATAGACTGCAGAAGTCTAACATTTACTACTATTCTGCTTTTAATTCTATGCATTCCTATCTTAGCATTCTTCTCATACTTCTGTACTTATTTTGCTTACTTACTAGTTACTTGTGTATTGTTTATTTTTTCTTCACTTCCAATGTAGTTTTTATCAGGGCTACAGCCTTTGTTGTCTTGTTTACCAAAGTCATAGATACCCATTCACAATTGTATTAATTTATTTATTTGTTCATTTGATAATTATGTATTTGTCTTCTATTTGTTAGGGACTGTTGTATATAGACAAGGGATCTCTGCCTTCAAAGTGTTTAGAGATAGAAAGCAGAAAAATAAATTAATAACATGATTTCAGGTAATTTTGAGTTATTGGAGTATAAGGAAATGGAACAAACAGAGCAAAGAGGGTAGAATTATTTTAGAAAAAAATAGGCAGTGAGTGTCTCTCTAAGGAGATAAAATACAAACAAAAATATAAAATGAAAGATTTGGAGGAGGAATGTTTCAAGTAGACTGAATAGTTTATAGGTCCTAAGGTAGATTAACTTGGGGGTCCAGAAGTAGCATAAAACCAGTAGCAAGGGAAAGAAAGAAAGATGATGTCAAGAAGGCAAACATGGTCAGATCATGCAGGCAAGGCCTTCTTCTCTCAGCTAGCACTATTCCAACTTTGCTATACATACAAATTGAATCATCTGGGACCTTGTTAAAATTCAGACTCTGATTCAGTTGGCTTGGGGCAGAAGCCAAGATTCTGATTTTCTGATAAGCTTCCAGAGGATGCCAATGCTATTGTTCTAAGGACTACTCTTGTAGTAGTAGGCTTCTGGCCTATGAGGGAAGTTGAGTCTCATCATAAATTAAAAGACATGAAAGGGTCTTGGGTTTGGAATGACACAGTATATTTACATTTTGAAAAGATCACAAATGCTGCTGTGTATAGAAGTCTACTGGGGAGAAAGCTTGGAAACAGGAAAATAGGAGACTGCTTCAGTTAGGAAACAGATGACAGTGGCCTGCAAGAGTGTTGGCAGTGAAGGAGCTCGTGAGGTATGGTCAAATATGAGAACTATTTTGATTATAGAGTCAATAGAAC